>CM051270.1:53355007-53421007 GCA_027921565.1 Artemia sinica
TTTTCTCATAACATTTTCCTTATAATATACACACGAATATGTATATATTATAAAATAAGATTTTATTCATTATCAATACACATACAATAATACACTGTGCTAGTCCCCCCAAAGGCTCCTTGGCCTTTGATGGGGACTTCTTATAATTTATAACATTTTCGCCTTTACTCACCTCTGAAAATCAAAAATGGTCCTGTCGACTCATAGAAGCACAGTTTTTTTTATAAAGGGAGTCAAATATGCCGTTTGCTCTTAGTCATTTGCAACCTGAGGTAAACATTGAAATTACTCCTTGACGTACCTTTGATGGTGTTGATGGTGATGGTGTTAAATACACCATCATTTTAACAGCTCCAATTTATGCCAAACATATTAGTGTAGTAGGGTACTTTAGGTCGTGGCTTCTCTCACTTAAAAAAAAAAAGATTTTAAAATAATCACATCGACCTCTTACCCATAATTTAACTTTTTTCGAATTCGACTCTGCAAACTCTGGCTAAAATTCCTCCCCTCTCCTGAAATGGATTCCAACGTGCGTGACTGATCGTGCCTACTTTTAAATGCGCCTTATTAAAAAAATAAATCATAATATTTAACTGAGGTGCAGCATGTATATTCAGCCACAAGGTCGATTGACATCTTCCCTACCATAATATAGAAAAAATAAAGAGAGAAAAAAATAAACAGTTATAGTAAAAAGAAAAAAAAGAAAAAAAATATATGTCATTGGCCTAAATGTTGCAGAAAACTCGTTCACATGAATCGTTGATATTTGTGTCTTTATAAATATTGTATTGCATGACGGACTAATTTCATGACGGACTTGACGGAAAAGACGGACTTGACGGACTGACATGACAAAACGGACTAAGGTCGTTAAGTATCAGACACGGTCGGAGATGAGACTTTACTTAGAGGGAAGCTAAGTACCAGAAGTTTTCTGAGAGAAGGGTATGAAACTATAAAACAGCTACTTCTATGTGCATATTCCAGGAAAAACTCTGATTTTGACAATTTTTTTTTTTTTTTTTTAATTATTCCATTTTGCTTTGTATGGGCTATACTTCTTGCCGTACACATAAGATCAAATCTCCCTGTTGTATATCGTGTATCAAGGTAAACAATCGATTTCCAGAAATAATTTCTATAATATTCTATAGATATGTAGTTCAGCTTGGAAATCGAAGTCCAGAGATGTTCTGGAACTGATTTGAGCTACCCGCAGAAGTTTTTATTTCCTGACTTTATTTACCTACTACTTTCTTTTAGACGCCGAAAAAGATTTTTCCGGAATTCTATTGTTCCTCAAAATTTTGCCCCAGTTTGGCACTTAGGTCAAGGCTCCATATTATCAACGTTCCGTTTCCGTAAAATTGGTAAACCCCTAATGATTGGCGAATTTGCAAAACTGTGGCATTGTCGGACATTTCAATATTGTCACTAAAAATCCCTTATAATTTCTAGATTATTCTATTATTTGATAAAATACACACTAATGTAGCTTTATATGTACAAAATTATCTAGTTTTAGTATAGCTGTAAATTTTTTGCTCTTTGTTGTGTCATTCTAGTCTCTTTTTTATTTTAATTTTTTTAGTCACTCTTTTTTTAGTCACTTTCCTTTACTCTGTCTTTTTGTATTATTTAATAAAAGTGATTATTATTCGTTTTACGACTGTGGTCATTATACTTTATGACTGTGACTTTGGTTATAAGTTTATATGTTATATAGTGTGTTATGTGTTTGTACGTTTGACTGCGGTTACGTTTTTACGTTTGACTGCGATAGTAGAAACCAAAGAAAGGACAAGTTATGATTTAGAAATCGCTTTCGTCAACAAATTTAACCTGATACTTAAAATGAAGAAGATACAAAGTCAGTTTTTGCGCTGTTGGGAATGGAGCAACTTTTTTAATGGGAAATAGCACAATTTTTTAATTTAATAACTTACTTTTTTAGTTTAACCTGACGCTTAAAATGAAGAAGATGAAAATTCAGTTTGTGCACTGTGGGCAATGACACATTTTTTTTTTTAATGAGATAATTAGCAAACTTGTCAATTCCTTGACTTCCTTGATGGATTCAGAGTTAATTTATTCGTCAACAAATTTACAACAAAAACACTTCGACATAATCTCCCCCATAAAGCTCAATGGTCAGGATAAAACAGGAGAGGAACAAAAAGAAAAGAAACACGCCAAAAAACGTTTTCAATGCAAGGTATTCGCATCTTCAAGAAACTCAACACAAGAAACAAAAAAAAAAAACCTCCTGCCTCAAAAACACCCAAAACCACCAAATAGGCAGGGGAGTAGCGCATGATTTCAAATCCTAAAACTGGAAAAACATCTTCTAGCAAACGAACAAATCAAATCCAGGGGGGGGGGGCAAAAATGAAAAAATCGGCAATTAATTAGAAAATCTTTGACATTCTTTTTGAGATACCAAACGAGTAGCAGCTTTGTGCAGACTCTCGAAGCGTGTTCCAGATCATATTGCAAGCTATCAGAGGGTTGAAGTCAGACTGTAATGATGGAGTATGAGGAATCTGTAAATTATTGGAAGTGCGGAGATAATAAGACGATTGATTAAAAATAAAAGATATATTATCGCACAGGGCAGGAGGAAGGTAGACATGCAATTGCAAAGAAGTGAAAGCTGCACACGAAAGAATATAGAGATCAAGCAAGGGCTTAAAAAAGGATGATAAGTTTCATGAATAATACTACTACTACTACTAATAACAACTCACCGCAGCACCAAGCCGCCTGAGGCCAACACAGCAACGCACGATCCTCCTCCACCCCAATCTATTCAAAGCCTCCCTTTTTACACCCGCCCACGAAGTTCCCATTTCCTTTAAATCTTTCTTTATGACGTCCTCCCACCCCAGACGGGGACGACCTGCTTTCCGTTTAGCCCTAGATGGTTGGCCGAAAAGAACAATCTTCGGCAATCTGTCATCCTTCATCCGCACAACGTGCCCTAACCACCTCAACCTTTCTTTCATTATAGCCCTAGAGAGCGGTATTGAACCACATTTTTCGTATAGCCTATTGTTTGAAATACGGTCAGTCAGCCGGGTACCCAGAACAATCCTTAAGCAATTTCTCTGGAAAACATCTAGCAAATCTTCATCCGCTTTTCGGAGCGTCCATGCTTCAGAGCCATATTTGACCACTGTCATCACTGTAGCTTCTAATATTCTAATCTGGGTTTGCAGACTTATCTTCCTATTCTTCCAGACTTTTTTTTAACTGTGAAAAAACACCCTGAGCCTTGGCTATTCTATTTTTAAAATCTTCACTGCCCCCACCATCTTTACTAATAATACTACCAAGGTAAGTGAAGCTGCCAAACTGATCAATCTTTTCATTACCCAACGTCACCTTTTCATCTTCACTTATTCCTAGCCTTAGTGACTTAGTCTTCCTAACATTAATTTTCAAACCAATTCTAGCACCCTGAACTCGCAAAACCTCTAAAACTTCATTCATTTTGCTCACACTTTCATCTAGGATGCTTAAATCATCAGCATAATCCAAGTCCAGGAGACTTTTTCCTCACCATTTGATTCCGTGGTCTCCCATTGCCTTTCCTGTGCTCCTTAAAACGAAGTCCATCAAAATAATCCATATAAAGGGGGATAGAACACAGCCCTGTTTAACTCCTGATTTAATACAAAACCAGCTGCTAACCTCATTTCCTACCTTAACCGCAGCAGTGTTATTCTCGTACATAGCACTAATCACTTTAATGTATTTGTCTGGTATACCATACAAGGATAAAACCTTTACTAAAGCTCTTCTATTCACAGAATCGAACGCTTGCTCGTAATATATAAAACTGAGGACCAAAGGTGTTTGAAAACTCAGGCACTTCTCAATTATTAGCCTAAGAGTGAAAATTTGGTCGACACATCCTCTACCTTTTCTAAAACCTTGTACATTCTTGTACAAGTCCTTTCTCCTTTCTATTAAACATAAAGCTTTTTCACTAATATTCTTAGCTGCAGTTCTAGCTTTCTTCCCTAATACACCTTCAGCAACTTCACAAATTATTTTTCTAAAATTATTCCAACCATCTTCCACATTATCAAATTTTAAACTCTCAAGTTTAGTATTCAACTGTTCCTGGAAAGTTTCTCTCAAATTCTCATCCTGGAGGCTACCAACATCATAACTTCCCGGGAGGTAGTTACCCTTCCGATATTTCAGTTTTAAATTAACCCGTGACACTACTAGATGATGATCTTTACTTTTAACATCAATAACAGCACTCCTATATACCCTAGTATCTTGTATTGATCCTGCCAGTCTTCGGTTTACTATAACATAATCAATAAGGTTTGCTGTCTTACCATCACGTGAATACCATGTTAACTTATGAGCCATTTTATGACCAAACACCGTATTGGTTATAACTAGATTGTTATACCTACAAAATTGCAAAAGTCTGTATCCATTACTGTTTTCTTTTCCTACACCAAATTTACCTAGGCTGGGATACCATCTATCCCTATTTCTACCAACCTGGGCGTTAAAATCTCTCAGTAATAACATCATATTTCTACCTGGGACCTTGTCTATTTGCTCCTGTAACTGTAAGTAAAATTCATCTGAGTCCCTAGTATCTCCGTCAGTCGGTTCTACAGGGGCGTATACTACTATAACTGATACCCTGAACTTTCTAGTCATAAAATAAGCAATTAGTATTCTATTATTTATACCTTCCCAGCCTAAACAAGACTTAGCAGCTTCTTTATTCATCATGAGCCCTACTCCCTGTCTATGTACCCCATCCTTCCTTCCTGAGTAAACAAATTCTATATCACCTAATTTCATGCTTCCTACCCCTGGGATATGAGTTTCTGAAACTCCTAATAAATCCAGTTCGAATCGTCTGAATTCGTCAGTCAAAATGTCGATACGATAGTCATTTTTTAATGTCGTAACATTCCAAGTTCCAATTTTCATGTTTTTTAAATCATTGAAATTATTTTCGCCTCAGGAAAAGCAATGATCCCGGATACCAGTGCAGGACGGGGATCACATATCTTCTCAAGTCTACACCGAAGTGCTTAAGCCGGCTTAGAACCGGACAGCAAGAAGTCCCTGGGACCTCCATGAATGGAGGCTTTGTGCAATCCTGGGCCCATCTTGGTCACAACATGGTTTTCAGCACTTGGCGATGCTCTTCTATCAACAAGAGTCGAAATCCTGCACAGACATTCTCAAGCCTATTACCTCCGACTCATTATATATTCATGCCTACAAATATTATGCTACTACGGGGAGGCAACCCATAATAGATAAATTAGCTAGGAAGAGGTTTTTCAGCCCAAAGACGCCCATCAAAACATACCAAGCCCAGAAGAATTGCCCATTAGTCAGAATCCCGTGCGAATGCTGTGTCGTTTACTAGGCTATAATTTCCTCGAGGGGCGCCACTCCTCAAGTGGGAATAGAGTTGACCGCAAGGTCCCCAGTCTTGCAGGTACCCCGAAAAGGTCAAGGCAACCCTTTGCAGAGGCCGTTGTTCATAGATCTGGATCTTACGTCCTGCCACAGTTGTCCTCCTATAGAGGATCCTCCCGCGATGGTGTTCTGCATCACCATGCAATTTAACCCATTACTGGGAGAAGGTTTGCAACTCGTGGGACTTGTGGACAAACCAGTGGGTCCTTTTGAGTGTACATTTGAGGGGCCTTCTTCCTCCTCCGCCTGTATTTATGACCCCGGGCGAGGGTGTCCACGATTCTATTATGGACCCCCAGGGACAAGGTCCCCCCTTGGCCCGTGCTTTCTATGGAGGTACCCAAACACGCAAACTACTTATAAATATATACAACTCACTGACTATATAAGTTATATACAGAAATATATAAATTACTGACATATTTAACCTACTACTTATAAATATATATAACTCACTGACTATATAAGTTATGTACAGAAATATATAACTCACTGACATATTTAACCTACTACTTATAAATATTTATAACTCATTGAATAATATTCCTTGCTTTATCACAAAGTCTAGAAAGGGACTTCAGTGAATATGAAAAACGTGAAATCCAAATAAAATAAGGCATAATTTTAGTCTAAGGAAAGGATCAGTAGGGTGTAAATGATTTATTTTCAGTGTGAGTTTTATGTTTATTTCTTGATTTATTTAGATAAAAAAAAGCTTGTAGGCTGCAAGCTAATTTAAAATTCAAGGATGGAATAGATATTACACCGTCTGGTTGCATATGTTATTCTAGCCTGCTCTATTCTAGAAACTGCACACACTCCTGTAGATCTCTTAAGGATGAAGGCATATCAATACTTCCTCGGAGATCTCCCATGCTGTTTTTCTAAACTATTAAGGGATTAATCCGTACACAGTTCGTAACTGCAAGAATGTAATGATTCCGGCTACTCCCTGCGTTTGTTCAGATTTCGGTCAGACCGTGATTGTGTGGTGTGCTTGGAATTATATTCCCACTGAGATCCGGCAGTCTATTACTTATTTATTGAAATAAATGGAACTTGAACTTGAAAAATTGTGCTTTACAGAACAGAAATCAGATGGAAAAAGAAATAGGGTATAACATATTTTGATGCCATTCTAATTCCAATTCCACCCTCAAGTACGCGTGTAGGTATGACAGACGATAAGGAGTATTACACCTCATCAACGAACTAAGAGATGGCATGTGGGATTTTTCTTTGGAGGACCTACTTGTGATATATCTCTCATGCAATGGTTTCAATTGGTGCCCCCCCCCTGATAATTTTGCTCCCCTTTCCTTAGATCTTAAAAAACATCCTTTTTGTTTTTTCACTGAAAATGTCCTTGTTTGGTATTTCAAGAGTTATTTAAAAAAAAAAAATTGCCCCCCTAGATCTTGAAAAGTTTATGTTGCCCTCTCCTCTATATTTTTGTGAATTGACCAGCCTGATCTAATACTACTAAAAGAAAAAGAACCACTGACACTATAACATTAATCTTTTGGACTTGAGGGATGGAAAAAGCGCTAGTACCGGAGACAATAAGGGAGGTCCTCAGTTGTGCTTTAAAGAAGAGCTTAAATACTTAGTTTTTAGATAGACTTGGGGGTCGCGTTTGTCGTGTGACATAAAATTTGTTCTTTTCTGTTTATATATTTCGTTTATTTGGTTTACTTCGTTGTATTTTCCATAAAATTGAAAACCATTATCAATTTTGGATGACAATGTCAATGGGAGATTCGAAAATGGTTTCTTACAAGATTTGTAATTTAGCCCGTTTTACATTCAAATCTTCCCTCTTTAAACCCTCGCAAGAAGTTTCCAGTTTCTCTAAATCCTTTCTTTCGACCATTTCCCACTCCATTCGGGGGAGACCTGATTTTCCTTTGGCCCAAGATGGGGGGGGGGGTTATTTCGGAATTTGTCATACTTCATCCGCTAAGTATGTCCAAGCAATCCCAATCTTCCTCTTGTTGTAACCCTACAAGCGGGATAGAATAAGGTTTTTCGTTCAGCATACTGTTTGATATATGCTCACCCGAGAGAATCCGTAGATAATTTCTCTGGAAAACGTAAGCAGTATGGGGGTATTCACACCGAGCGCCCTGTACCCCTGTCATTCCGAGCGCCAAATACCCCCACAATAGCCTGTCATTCCAAGCGCTAACATATCCTAACATTCCGAGTGCACACATCTGATCTTATCGTACTTCCGCTTTGACAAGCGGTGCCCAACATTCCTATACCAGCCAGCAGGTGTTATAAGAGAAAAATACCGTCCAAATTATTGTATGCAGTTTAAGCGGGCTCATGGAGACATCAAGCCTGTCGAGACCGTCCAAATTATTGTAAGCGGCTAAAGCGAGCCCATAGCCATTACTGTTTTCTTCTATAGTGATTTCAGATCACGAAGGAGGTTTAACGGCGACTCCACCAATGCCACCATCCAGATAATCAAAATCACATATGGAGTTACTGTTAACTACAATTATAGATGGTGACATGTATTCTTTTCCAACGATACATTTGTTAACTTGTAAGCAGTTTTCCATTGATCTTATGAAATTCATACCTAAGGTATGAATCAAACGTGGGACCCATCTTTTCCAATAGTAAAAGAACGAAACATTACTCGACCAAGCCAGCAAGTCATTAATGAAATTATATTCTTTGGAATATATTCTAAAGCATTCAATGTATTGTTTTCGGGACGTTGGCCAACTGATGTTAAGCGTCACAATATCGTAACATGTTATTTGCACAATCGATTTATTAATTTGATTTTTGGTATGTTTTAACAGTGATCTGTTTCCGGGAACCATTTTCGGCATCATTCTGAGAATATGCATACAACGATGATTTGAGATGTATACTGAACAGACATATTCTCTTGATTGCTAATGAAATATGTTTTGATCTCCAAAAATTGTAATACGTCCGAGAACACCCAAAGAATTTATATTGACACTATTTTATATGTGTTTGTATATCATATATCATCTTTGGTTTTAAAAACACCCTTCCCTACTATCCATTCTTGAACTATTGAATTCAATTCGTGAAAAATTTTTGAACTTGGACTTTCATGGGACGGTAAAGAGCAATATGGAAACTAAAAAGCACATAAAACTGTTTTCGGATAGTTTGCGAGCTTAGCCCTTGAGGCAAATCTTAATCATTTTTGATTCTTAATTTTTTTTTGTTTCATGTCTTAAAATTACTTTACTACTACTACTACTAACAATTCACCGCAGCACCAAGCCGCCTGAGGCCAACACAGCTACGCACGCTCCTCCTCCATCCCAATCTATTCAAAGCCTCCCTTTTTACACCCGCCCACGAAGTTCCCATTTCCTTTAAATCTTTCTTTATGACGTCCTCCCACCCCAGACGGGGACGACCTGCTTTCCGTTTAGCCCTAGATGGTCGGCCGAAAAGAACAATCTTCGGCAATCTGTCATCCTTCATTCGCACAACGTGCCCTAACCACCTCAACCTTTCTCTCATTATAGCCCTAGAGAGCGGTATTGAACCACATTTTTCGTATAGCCTATTGTTTGAAATACGGTCAGTCAGCCGGGTACCCAGAACAATCCTTAAGCAATTTCTCTGGAAAACATCTAGCAAATCACTTTAAATAAACTTTAAGTGAAAAAAAATCACCTATGATATTTAAAAGTACAAAATGAGGACGATATAAATATGTCAGTCGTAATTTTTCTGTTCGAAAAATAATGTTTGTAGTGGCGTTTTTTTCTTTGCTAAGCAGTTTATTTTTGAACTGAAATTTTAAGCGATAATATGACAGCCCTATGGGAGAAACGATTGAATCAAGTGTTATTGGAAAGGATTGCTTAGTATTAGGGTACGTAAAAAGTCAGAATAAATAAAGTCATATATATTTTAAGCGATGATATGACAGCCATATGAAGAAAATGATACAAGGCCTTTAGAAAAGGATTGTTTATTATTGGGGTATGCAGAAAGTTGAAATTAATAAAGTCGTATTTATTTTAAGCGATGATACGATAGCTCTATGAAGGACATGATAAAATAAAGACTTTTGAAAAGGATGGCTTAGTATTGGAGTATGCATGACGTTCAAATTAATAAAGTCGTATATATTTTAAGCGATGATACGACAACCCTATGATGGAAATGATAGAATAAAGCATTATTGAAAGGATTGCTTAGTATTAGGGTATCCATAAAGTTGAAATTTATAAAGTTGTATATATTTTAAGCGATGATACGATAGCCCAATCAGGGAAATGATACAATAAAGCGTTATTCAAAAGCATTGCTTAATATTGAGGTATGCATAAAATCGAAATTACTGAAGTCGTTACTATTTGAAGCGATGATACGACAGCCATATTAGGGAAATGATCGAATAAAGCATTATTGAATAAGATTGCTTAGTATTGGGTATGTAAATAGTCAAAAATACAAAAAGTTGTATATATTTTAAACGATGATACGACAGCCATATTAAGGAAATGATATAGTAAGGCCTTTTGAAAAGGATTGCTTAGTATTGGGTGTGCATAAAAATGAAATTAATAAACTTGTATATAATTATTGTTATTATTATTTATTGGAAAACCCGTCATACAAAAAAGGAAAAGACGGAACAATAAGCAAAAAAAAAAAGCAATACACATAAACTTAGGAGTTATACATGTGGTTTGTAGTGACGAACGCTGGAGCTAAGATCTAAATCAGCATTTAGAACAAATTAAACAAAACGAGAAAGAAAAACACAATTATACACTGCTCTGTAGGTACGCAACATGTTTCTTTTCGTTTTTTTAGGCTCCTAAATACTGAACAACATAAATAATATGAACATCATTGCATCAAGCCGTAATTGGTAAAAAAAAAACAAAAAAAAACAACCAAACAATCAACAGTGAATTAAAAAAGATGTACAGTAGATAATCATATTAACTAGTGTAAATATGACAAGAAACGGTTTAAACAGTTAAACGACACTTGCGCCCGCTGGTCATGAACTCAGATCACTCTCAACAAATGATTCATTTACTCCGATATACATAAGTAACGGAAACAAGGAAAAGATTCAATCACGGATCCTTTTACAACTTTACTTAAAGCAATATGCTTAAAAGAACCGATAATTAATAAACAACTCTATTATTAGTAATATACGCAATATATTATAAAAAAAATTGACACAAAAATTGAGAATAACCAGCGTCACTTAAATTGGACTCATACGAGAAGAGACTAAATCATGAGTCAGTTTAAAAACTGCAACAATTACACTAAGCGCGAAAACAAACACTTAAAAAAAATAAATAAAAGAACACAACAAATACATCTCAACTAATGGGCCAATACTGACGACCAGGGATGATTCAACTTCATTAAACGGGAATTATAAGCACGAATTTGCTTTTCCACAGCTATAATGGGGTCAGCAATGCTGAATTTTCTAATCAGATAAGAATTGCGCGTCCAAGAGGGAAAACGTAAAAGATATTTTGCGAACCGGAAGAAAACTGAACGAATTTTTGACTTGTCAGACGTGGCTGGAATCCAAATTGGTTAGGTGGAACATAGCATTTTGCGTTCAGTTGGTCAATGAACAGAAGTTCAAAAAGCTTACAGAAGGTAGTAGCCACTGTTATAGGGCGGAAGGACGAGCATTGGGTTGCGAGTTTACCTTTCTTTGGAATTGGAGTGAGATCTCCGATTGAGACAGAAGACGGTACAACTCCTTGGGTAACAATCATCTGCATCAAAATAGCAATATGGTTTACCAGCAGCTCGCTTCCATGCAGAATGTGAAGAGCGCTTATTTTATCGATGCCAGAAGATTTCTTACGCTTTAGGCGTTGGATTGCTTGCAGTACAGAATCAGCTGAAACAACAAAATTGTCGGTTGGACACCTAGACAGAAATTTATCAAGCTTATGTTCATATTCGGACTGTAGGGCGGCATCTGGTGGGGAGAATTCAGCAGAGAAGTATGAATTCAATTCGGAATCAGGAATAACTTGAGCAGATAGGTGTGCCCTAGGAGGATCTCTTGATACATTTCTCCAGAAGGAAGGTTGGGACAGAGAAGCTTGCTGGGATGTCTCTTCAACTATCTGGTTCATGTGGATACATAGTTCTCTTGCAAACTTTCTTTTGGTAGAAAGACGAATGTCAGAAACCCAGCCAGAGCGAGGACGGTCGCACTGGAGCCACAAATGGTACCAAAATTTGGATTTTCTCCAAGCTTCAACTAGGCTCGGATTACTGGACCAGTGCTTTGTGACACCCCGACGTATACGTTTAAGAGGTATACTGGCTTTTTCTGCGCATCGCAGAGCATGGCAAATTTGTGCAAGATAGATATCTAGCAACATCCGTATTTCATTTGCATCAACTTGCGGATTTTCCATGAGTAGCTGGAACGGAACATGAATTTTATGTAGGACAGAATTAGTTACTGCAGCAAAAAGGTCATCTTGGATATTTTCCCAATATCTGTAAAATTGGGCGTGGGGCTGATGTGGTTGTGTAATGGGAGTAGACTGAGCAGAGGAATAATAAATAGATGCAGATATTGGAAGGTGGTCTGATAGTCGGAAATCAGTAACGACGTGAACAGTCGTTAAATATATTTTAAGCGATGATGCGACATGCCTATGAGGGAAAGGATACACTAAAGAATCATTTAAAAGGATTGCTTAGTATTGGGGTATGCAGAAAGTCGAAATTAATAAAGTTGCATATACTTTAAGGGATGATACGACAGTCTTATGAAGGAAATGATACAATAAGGCCTTTTCGAAAAGTATTGCTTAGTATTAGAGCATGCATAAAGTCGAAATTAATAAAGTCGTATATATTTTAAGCGATAATAGGACAGACCTATGAGGGAAATTATATAAGGCCTTTTGAAAAGAATGGCTTAGAATTGGGGTATGCATAAAGTTGAAGTTAATAAAGCCGTATATATTTTAAGCGATGATAGGACAGCCATGTGATGCAAATAATAGAATAAAGCATTATTGAAAAGGATTGCTTAGTATTAGGGTATGCATAAAGTCAAAATTTATAAAGTTGTACATATTTTAAGCAAGAGGAGATATCCCAATGAGGGAAATGATACAATACAGCGCTATTGAAAAGCATTGCTTAATATTAAGGTATGCATAAAATCGAAATTAATAAAGTCAATTATATTTGAAGCGATGATACGACAGCCATATGAGGGAAATGATAGAATGAAGCATTATTGAAACAAATTGCTTAGTATTGGAGTATGTAAAAAGTCAAAAATATATAAAGTCGTATATAATTAAGCGTTGATACGACAGCCATATGAAGGAAATGACACAATAAGCCCTTTTGAAAAGGATTGCTTAGTATTGGGGTATGCATAAAGTTGAGTTTAATAAAGTTGTATATATTTTAAGCGATGATACGACAGGCCTAATGGGCAAATGATACAATAAAGTATTATTTAAAAGGATTGCTTAGTACGGGGGTAGGCAGAAAGTCGAAATTATTAAAGACTTATATATTTTAAGCGATGATACGACAGCCACATGAAGGAAATTATACAATAAGACTTTTTTGAAAAGTATTGCTTAGTATTAGAGTATGCATAAAGTTAAAGTTAATAAATTCGTATATATTTCAAGCGATGATAGGACAGCTTTATGAGGAAAATGATGTAAGGTCTTTTGAAAAGGTTGGCTTAGTAATGGGGTAGTATATATTGGCTTAGTATATATTTTAACCGATGATACGACAGTCCTAGTATTGGGGTATGCATAAAGTCAGAATTTATAAAGTCGTATATATTTTAAGCGATGATACAATAGCCAAATGAGATAAATGATACAGTAAAGCATAATTGAAAAGCATTACTTAATATTGAGGTATGCATAAAATCAAAATTAGTGAAAGTCGTTTACATTTGAAGGGATGATACGACAGCCATATGAAGGAAAGGATACAATAAGGCCTTTTGAAAGGGATTGCTTAGTATTGGGGTATGCATAAAGTCGAAATTAATAAAGTTGTGTATATTTTAAGGGGTGATACGACAGACCTATGAGGGAAATGATACAATAAAGCATTATTTAAAGGGATTGCTTAGTATGGGGGTATGCATAAAGTCTAAATTAATAAAGGTCGTATATGTTTTAAGGGATGATACGAGTTATACGAATTATACGAAGGAATTGATACAATAATGCCTTTTGAAAATATTGCGTAGTATTATAGTATACATAAAGTCAAAATTAATAAAGTCTTATATGTTTTAAGCAATAATAGGACAGCCCTATGAGTGAAATGATTTAAGTTTTTTTGAAAAGGATGGCTTAGTAATAGGGTATGCATAAAGTTGAAATTTATATTTAAAGCAGGGGCACCAATTAGAGGGGGCAGGGGGAGGGGGGGCTTGGCCCCCCTAGACTTTGAAAATTACCTTCTTATTTATATTTCACATCTATTTTCTATTTTAGCTATGTGCTATATTAAACCAGCAACTGGTCCAATAAATACGACCAACAAACTGGTGCCCTAATCATATAATCTTGTTTTGAAATGTCTAAGAGCGAGCGCGTCTACACTATTTTATTTCTGAGTAGGGTTCATTCAAAACTAAGCTTCCTGTGGTCAGTACCCGTTTCGTTATTGTTCTTGTGAAGAATTCGTTGTAAACCATGAGTTTTGTATATTACCTTTTTTAGTAGCTGGGAAAGGAAATGTGTTCTAGGGTTTCAAGGGGGTTTTGGTCAGCAGATTCTTGACGTTGTTGAATAGTTTATGGGATGACTAGTCCCAGTGTAGTGTATGGGACTGTCGTGAACAGGAAATGTAAGTAATTGGTTTATGGGGTTTCTAAGCGGGGTAGTTTCACCCAGGAGTATAGGAGTGATTTTCTAAGTGAGTTTCTACGTGTTTCTTCAGTTCTTCTCTTGCCGTGTCTGAGTGAAGTCCTTGTCTACTACTCGTTTACCTATGAGTAAAAAGCCATACAAACTTTGGATTTTTTTTTTCGGTGAAAATGCGGAAGAAAAATGAAGAAACTTTAGTGCAAGAAACTGGCAATAGTGTCAGTACCCAAAGTCTCGGGTTAGTTGAGAGAAATTCCCCCACCTGTGACAGAATTTCGGAAACAAGCGGAACAATAAATGGCTCAGATCAACATGAAAGTTCGGTCTGCATCGCTGAACCCCTTGCGGGTTCCAGTAGCAGTCAAGAAACTCTCTCAGATATCTCTAGGACGCGTCACGACAAACCAGCTCAACCTATTCTTGAGAGATATCCGGCTTCCACTTCTAACGGAAGGAAATTCAGTTCACATTACTGTAAGACTTATGAATGGATTGAATACACAAAAAACTTGAATTCCGTGTTTTGTTTTGCTTGCCGCCATTTTTCTATGGGGACTCTAAGGGCTGGAGAAACTGCTGGAAAAAGGGCTTTCATTGAGTCAGGATTTTACAAGGGGAAAGACAGTTCTGCTCTATTAAAGCAACATGATGGTTCTGAAAGACATAGGCATTGTATGTCAGCATGGACGGAATTTAAGATAATGAGTACTGATACTTCGAAATTTATAGCGAATGTCTTAATTCAATCCAGATCTCAAGAGGTTCAGGAAAATAGAGATCATGTGAAGTACATTTTTCGCGCTATTTGCTTTCTTGGCTGCCAGGGTCTTGCTTTGAGGGGTCATGACGAACCAGAAACATCTGCAAACCGGGGTAATTTGGTTGAATTGATGGAGGAAATGTCTAAAAGTGACGAAAAGCTGAAGGCCAAGTTACAGCGTCGATATGGTCACTATTGCAGTCATCAGTACCAAAATGACGCAGTTACACTGATAGGAAATGCCTTGCGCCAAGATATTATTTCAGAAGTAAAATCAGCTAATTACTTTGCTATGCTTGTCGACGAGACAAAAGACGTTTCTAGAAAAGAACAATTAGCGATCCTACTCAGGATCGAACAATTAGCGACCCATATGAAGGAAATGATACAATAAGGCCATTTGAAAAAAGGATGGCTTGGTATTGGGGAATGCACAAAGTCGTATATGTTTTAAGCGATGATACCATAGCCTTATGAAGGAAATGATAGAATAAAGCATTACTGAAAGGGAATGCTTAGTATTGGGAAATGTACATGTTGAAATTTATAAAGTTGCATATATTTTAAGAGATGATACGACAGCTCTACGAAGGAAATGATACAATAAGGCCTTATTGAAAAGGATTGCTTAGTGTTGGGGAATACAGAAAGTCGAAATTAATAAAGTCGTATATATTTTAAGCCATAATACGACAGTCCTATGAAGAATAGGATACAGTAAGGCTTTTGAAAAGAATGGCTTAGTATTGAGGTATGCCTAAAGCCAAAATTAATAGAGTCGATATGAATAAAGGGGTAGGCCTATATGTTCTTAGCGATGATACGACAGGCCCATGAGGAAAATGATACAATAAAGCCTTATTGAAAAGGATTGCTTAGTGTTGGGGAATACAGAAAGTCGAAATTAATAAAGTCGTATATATTTTAAGCCATGATACGACAGCCGTATGAAGAATAAGGCTTTTTGAAAAGGAAGGCTTAGTATTGGGGTATGCCTAATATCAAAATTAATAAACTCTTAAATATTTTAAGCGATGATAAGACAACCATGTGAGAAAAGTGATAAATAAAGCATTATTGAAAAGGATTGTTTAGTATTAGGGTATGCCTAAAGTCGAAATTTATAAAATCATATTTATTTTAAGTGATGATACGACAGCCTACTGAGGGAAATGATGCAATAAAGCGCTATTGAAAAGGATTCCTTAGTATTGAGATATGCACAAAGTCGAAATTAATGAAGTCGTTTATATTCAAAGCGATGATACAAAAGCCATGTGAAGGAAATGATAAAATAAGGCCTTTTCAAAAGTATTTCCTAGTATTGGGGTATGCATAAAGTCGAAATTAATAAAGTCATATATATTTTAAAATATTATATGACAGCCCTGAGGGAAATGATAGAATAAAGCATTATTGAAAAGGATTGCTTAGTATTGGGTTATGCATAGTCTAAATTAAAAGTCGTATGTATTTTAAGGGATGATATGACGACCCAATGAGGGAAATGATACAATAAAGCGTTATTGAAAAAGATTTCCTAGTATTTGGGTATGCATAAAGTCGAAATTAATGAAATCGTATATATTTGAAGTGACTATACGACAGCCCTTTGAGGGAAATGATAGAGTTATTTATTATTGAAAAGTATTGCTTAGGATTGGGGTTTGCATAAAGTCGAAATTAAGAAAGTCATATATGAATGAATGAATGACTGATTTTTATTAATAACCCGTCTTACAATCAACAGAAAAAGACGGGGAACTGACAAGAGAAGAAGGGAAAAGTAAAACTGGCAAGAAAAATAAGTACAAACAGAAAGAACTGCATAATAACATAACTATTTCGTAAGGTTGACCCACATGTGATCCAGCAGCTCTAGTTTTTTCACCTAATTCTCAATTACCTCCTCCACGGCACTCAGAGGCTCAGAAATTCCATATTTTGCAACAACATGGCGGTTTCTAACAAAAGGCGGCACTTGATGCAGATATTGGGCATACTTGGAAAATACGGAGCTTATGTCTTTCTTGTTTTGTGCACTCAGGAGCTTCCAAAAAGGAGACAGGTAAAAGACATGAGGCAAAGCTACTGCATTATTAAGACGAGCCAGATATTTACGGCTTGAATTACGATGGCTAGTGACAACACCCACACAGGCAATTCGCACTTTCTTAGAAAGGTGTTCAATAAGCAAAAACTGGGTTTCTCGGAGATTACGACCAATCGGCAGGCCAAGGTACGTACTATGACTAGACAGTGTTACGGTAATTCCACCAAGACTGACTGTAGCATCATCTTCAGGGCAATTAGAAAACAAAACAGCAGACTTGTAAATTTCAACTTTACACATAGCCCCAATTCTAAGTAATAATTTTAAATAATGCTTTATTCTATCATTTCCCTTTGGGCTGTCGTATCATATTTTAAAATTTTATGACTTTATTAATTTTGACTTTATACATACCCCAACACTAGGTAATCCTTTTCAAAAGGCCTTATTTTATCATTTCCTTCATATGACTGTCGTGTCTTCCCTTTAGATATATACGGCTTTATTTATTTTTACTTTTAGCATACCCCAATACTAAGCAATCTTTTTCAATAATGCTTTATTCTATCATTACTCTCATATGGCTGTCGTATCATCGCTTAAAAAATATACGACCTGATTAATTTAGACTTTATGCATACCCAAACACTAAACAATCCTTTACAATAATGCTTTATTTCCCTCATTGGGAGGTCGTATTATTGCTTAAAATATATACGACTTTATAAATTAGGACTTTATGCATACACCAATGCTAACCAATTCTTTTCACTAACGCTTTATTCTATCATTTCCTTCATATGGCTCTCATATCATAGATTTAAATATATACGACTTTATCTATTTCGAATTTATGTATACCCCTAATACTAAGCCATGCTTTTCAAAAGGCCTTATTGTATCTTTTCCTTCGTTTGGCTGTCGTATAATCGCTTAAAATATATACTACTTTAATAATTTCGACTTTCTGCATACCCAAATACTAAGCATTCCTTTTCAATATTGCTTTATTGTATCACTTCCCTAATTGGGCTGTCGTATCATCGCTTAAAATATATACGACTTTATTAATTTTGATTTTATGCATACCCAAATAAAAGGCAATCCTTTTCAAAAGGCCTTATTGTGTCTTTTCCTTCATGTGACTGTCGTTTCATTGCTTAAAATATATACGAATTTATTTCTTTTGACCTTTTACATACCCCAATACTAACCAATCCATTTCGATAATGCTTTATTGTATCATATCCTTCAGATGGCTGTCGTATCATCGCTTAAAATATATACAACTTTATCTATGTTTACTTTATGCATAGCCGAATACGAAAAAATCCTTTTCAATAACGCTTTATTTTATCATTTCCCTCATTGGCCTGTCGTATCATCGCTTAAAATATATACGGCTATATAAATTTCGACTTTATGCATACCCCAATACTAAGCAATCCTTTTCAACAATACTTTATTCTATCATTTCCCTCATATGGCTATCGTATCATCGCTTAGAACATATAGGACTTTATTAATTTTGACTTTATGCATACCCCAATATTGAGCCGTCCTTTTCAAAAGGCTTTATTGTATCATTCCCTTTATGGGGCTGTCATATCATCGCTTAAAATATATACGATTTAATAAATTTTGACTTTCTGCATACCCCAATACAAAGAAATCCTTTTCAATAATGCTTTATTGTATCATTTTCCTCATAGACCTGTCGTATGATCGCTTAAAATATATACGACTTTATAAATTTCGAATTTTTGCATACCTCAACATTAAGCGATGCTTTTCCAAACGCCTTACTGTATCAATTCCTTCATATGGTTGTCGTATTATCGCTCAAGATATATAAGACTTTGCTTTATTCTATCATTTCTCTCATATGGCTGTCGTATCATCGCTTTAAAAATAATCGACTTAATCAATTTTGACTTTTTTCATACCCCAATACTAAGCAATCCTTTTCAATAATGCTTTATTCTGTCATATCTCTCTTATGGATGTCGTATTATCGCTTAAAATATATACGACTTTGCTTTATTCTATCATATCTCTCATATGGCTGTCATATCATCGCTTTAAATATAAACAATTTTATTAATTTCGACTTCATGCATACACCAATACTAAGCAATCCTATTCAATAACCTCTTATTGTATTTTTTCCCTCATTAGGCTGTCGTATCATCACTTAAAATATATTCAACTTTATAAGTTTCGACTTTATGCATACCCCAATACTAAGCAATCCTTTTCAATAACGCTTTATTGTATCATTTCCCTCATTGGGATGTCGTATTATTGCTTAAAATATATACGACTTTATTAATTTTGACTTTAGGCATACCCCAATACTATACCATCCCTTTCAAAAGGCCTTGTTGTATCATTTCCTTTATAGGACTGTTGTATCATCATTTAAAACATATATATTACTTTATTATTTTTGACTTTCTGCATACCTAAATACTAAGAAATCCTTTCAATAATGCTTTATTGTCCCCTCCCCTCATAGGTCTGTCTTATAATCGCTTAAAGTATGTACGACTTTTGCATACCCCCATAATAAGAAATCCTTCTCGAAAGGCCTTATTGTATCATTTCCTTCATATGGCTGTAGTATCATCGCTTATAATATGTACGAATTTATTTATTTTTGACTTTTTATATACCCCAATACTAAGCAATCCTTTTTAATAATACTTTATTCTATCATTTCCCTCATATGGCTATCGTTTCATCGCTTTAAATATAAACGACATTAATTTTGATTGTACGCGTACCCCAATACTAAGCAATCCTTTTCAATAAAGCTTTATTCTATCATTTCCTTCGTTGGCCTGTCGTATCATCATTCAAAATATAGAAGACTATAAATTTCGACTTTATGTATACCCTAATGCTAAGCAATCCCTTTCAATAATGCTCTATTCTATCGTTTCCCGCATAGGGCTGTCGTATCATCACTTAAATATATAGGACTTTATTAATTTCGACTTTATGCATACTCCAATGCTAAGCCATCCTTTTCAGAAGGCCATATCGTATCATTTCCTTAATAGGGCTGTCGTATCATAGCTTAAAATATATACAACTTTATTAAATTCAACTTTCTGCATATCCTAATACCTAAGCAATCCTTTTCAATGATAAGTTATTGTTTCATTTCTCTCATAGGCCTTTCATATCATGGCTTCAAATGTACACGACTTTATTAATTTTGACTTCATGCATACCCCAATAAAAAGCAAACTTTCTCAAAAGGCCTTAGTGTATCATTTCCTTCATATGGCTGTCGTATCATTGCTTAAAATATATACAAATTTATTAATTTTGACTTTTTACATACCCCAATACTCAGCAATCCTTTTCCATAACGCTTTACTGTAATATTTCCCTCATAGGGGGATCGCATCATCCCTTAGAATATAAATGACTTTAATATTTCGACTTTATGCATACCCCAATACTAAGTAATCCTTTTCAATAATGCTTAATCTACTATTTCCCTCATAGGGCTGTTGTATCATCGGTTAAAAATGTATGACTTTCTTAGTTTCGACTTTATGCATACCCCAATACTAAGCAGTCCTTTTCAACAATGCTTTATTCTATTATTTACCTCATACGGCTGTTTTATCATCGCTTAAAATAAATATGAATTTATAAATTTCTACTTTATGCTGACCCTAATACTAAGCAATCCTTTGCAATAATGCTTTGTTCTACAATTTCCCTCATGGGGCTGTCGTATAATCGCTTATAATATATAGGATTTTATTATTTCAACTGTATGCATACTCCAATGCAAAACCATCCTTTTTAAGTGGCCTTATTTTATCATTTCCTCCATAGAGCTATCATCGTTTAAAATAAATACGACTTTATTAATTTTGACTTTCTGCATACCCAAATACTAAGCAATCCTTTCCAATACTGCTTTATTGTATCAGTTTCCTGGTATGCCAGTCGTATCATCGCTTAAAATATATATGCATTTAATAATCTTGGTTTTTTGTATACCCCAATACTAATCAATCCTTTTCAAAAGGCCTTATTGTATCATTTCCTTCATATTGCTGTCGTATCATCGCTGATTATATATACGACTTAATTTATTTTTGACTAAATACGATGCAGTCCTTTTCAATAATGCTTTATTCTATCCTTTCCCTCATATGGCTGTCGTATCATTGCTTTAAATATAAACGATTTCATAAATTTTGAATGTATGCATATCCAATACTAAGCAATCCTTTTCAAAAACGCTATATTGTATCATTTCCCTCATAGGGACGTCGTATCATCGCTTAAAATAGATACGAATTTATAAATTTCGACTTTGTGCATACCCTAATACTAAGGAATCCTTTCCAATAATTCTTTATTCTATCATTTCCCCCATAGGCCTGTCATATCATCGCTTAAAATATATACGATTTTATTAATTTCGACTGTATGCATACCCTTATACTAAGCAATCCTTTTCAAAAGCTCTATATTATCATTTTCTTCATATGGCTGTAGTATCATCGTGGAAAATATATAATACTTTATTTATTTTGACTTTTTACATACCCCAATACTAAGCAATCCTTTTCAATATCGCTTTACTGTATCATTTCCCTAACTGGGCTGCATCGCTTAAAATATATACGACTTTATAATTTCAACTTTATGCATACCCCAATCCTAAGAAATCCTTTTCAATAATGCTTTACTGTATTTTTTCCCTCATAAGGCTGTCGTATCATCGCTTAAAATATATACAAATTTATTAATTTTGACTTTTTACATACCACAATACTAAGCAATCCTTTTCAATAAGGCTTTACTGTAACATTTCCCTCATAGGGCTGGCGCATCATCCTCAAATAGAAAATTTGAGATGGCCATCTTATGCCTTACAAACTTCAAAAATAGCTCATTCGATTGAAAATTGAAATAGCTAGTGCCCTTTATAGTTAAAAGTAATTTGAGGGTGACCAATCCCCCTCCCGCGCCCACCATTTCTTCAAACACATCAAATCAAAATTTTAGATAGCCATTTTCTTCAATGTAGTTGAAAGGTCCGGAAATTATGTCTTTGCGGATGGCAACCCCCTGCCCCCAAGCCCCCAGGGTAAGGGTTGTAAGTTGTGCCCTGGGGGCATATAAGGTTTATATAGAAAGATAAAGGTAAAGAATACGGCATTGGACTTTACGGTCCCTACCGGTGGTGCTGATTTCCGTTTCTTGGCCTTTCAGCCAGGAAGTGTAATGGGGGGGTTGGGGGCCAACCATCCTGTGCTTTCGCACACCCTTCCTGTTTACCTTCCCCAGATTTCTCCAGGTATGCATTTAAAGCTGGCTGGACTCTGGCTGAGCTTACAGAGTAACGTCACTGACCCCCGTCCCAAACCAAATAATTGGATACACTAGGATTCGAACCCTTGCCCTCAGGCTCATTGGATTAGTAATCGGAAGTTCTAGTGCCCTTTTTAAGATTAAGGGTGATCGGAGGGTGGATTCCATCCCCCCACCATCCCTCATATTTTACCGAATTGCATCTGATAGAAATTTTGAGATGGCTGTTTTTGTCGTAGAAACTTTAAAAAAGGCTCTTTCGATTGAAAATTGAAAGGGCTAATGGCCTTTTAATAGTCGAAATTGGTTGAAGGGCAACTACCTCCCCCCTCCCTCCCACGCCCGCCATTTTGCCAAACATATCCAACAAATATTTTGAGATGGACATTTTGTTCAACGTTGTTGAAAGGTCGTTAAATTATTTATTTGAGGATGTCAACCCCCTACAGCCCTCAGGACAAGGATCCTAAGTTATGCCCTAGGGGCATATAAGATCTTTATAGAAAGAGCGATCTTATAAGCTTCGGAGGGGGCTCATTAGATTGGTAATCGGAAGTTCTAGTGCCCTTTTTAAGATTCAAAGTCATCGGCAAGTGGATACCTCCCCCCCCCCTCACACCTCATAATTTCCCAAAATGCATCTGATAACAATTTTCAGATGAACATTTGTTTTCGCATAAACTTCAAAAAAAGGTAATTCGATTGAAAATTAAAAGGGCTAATGCCCTTTTTATTAGTCAAAATTGATTGAAGGGCAACAATCCCCCCACGACCATCAATTCCCAAAACACAACTAATAAAAATTTTGAGATAGCCATTTTGTTCAGCGTTGTTGAACGGTCAGGTAATTATGTCTTTGAGGATGACAACCGTCCTCCCCACCACGGCCTTCAGCGTAAGGGTTGCAAGTTGTGCCCCAAGGGCATATAAGGGTTATATGGAAAGCCTGGTCGTGCAATACTGGAGGGGGCTCAATTGACTGGAAATCAGATGTTCTAGTGTCCTTTTTATGAGCCAGTGTGATCGGAGGGTAGCCACCTCCACCCACCCTTGGCCTTATTTTCTACAAATGCATCCAAAAGAAATTTAGAGATAGCCATTTGTTCAAAATTAGTCCAAAGGTCATGTAACAAGGTCTTTGGGGTCGACAGAATCCCTCAGAGTCTGGGGGTAAAGGTTGTAAGTTATACCCCACGGGCATATAAGGTTTTTATGGAAGGGCTGGTCATATGAACTTTAGAAGAGGCTCATTTGAATGGAAATGTATAGTTCTAGTTCCCTTTAAAGATTCAAACACGATGGAGCGCAACTAGCCCCCACCCCCTGACATCCTCTTTTCCCGAAGCGCATTCAATTGAAATTGTGAGTTTTTGTTACCAATAGCCCAAAAATCAATGTGTTTAGGGCGGACACAATTCCCCAGAGTACATGGGCAAGGGTTGTAAGTTATAACCCGGGTTATTTAAGGTTTTTATGGAACGGATGGTTATGTAAATTTTCAATCGAGTTGAGCTCATGTGATTGGAAGTCGGAAGTTTTAGTGGCCTTTTTAAGAGTCAAAAATGAATGGAGGGCAATCAGCCCCCCCAGCTTAAAATTCTCCAAAACATATCCAATTGAAATTTTAAGAGATCTATTTTGTTCAGCCTTGTTGAAAGGTCCAGTAATTATGTGTTTGGAGATGTCAACCTCCCCACAGTCCTCAGGATAAGGGCTGTAAGCTAAGCAATTCGTTTATTGTTTACACATAGTATATGCTATGAAGAAAGGCATGCATGTTAGAACTTTACTTTCCAAGAAGACGAAGGACATTCATGTGAGCCTTTCAGAGAATGCTGAGGGTAATGCCGAACTAAATAAAAACGCGTTATGTGTTGACGGGTTGTCAAAAGGGTGTAACACTTTTGACGATCCGGGGGCAATTTGAACTAAATCAAGAGACACTTATGCACTTTGTCAAAGTAGCGTATCTCAATAATTGATTTGGGTACTAAGTTGGAACTTGCAGAGAATGCTTAAAGGGGATGATCGTCTCGCCAAAAGGCAATATGTTCACACTACTGCTAAAACTACTGTTACTGCTACATTTACTACTACTAGTGCTACAACTACTTCTATTCCAACTACTTGTAAGGTTAGGAGCATTGAAATGAAAATTTCAGGAAGTATATGAAGATACAGGTTTTTCAAAAGGATATACCAGCAATATTATAGCAATGGCTAATTATATTAAGTTGAAATTTCCACGACTAAATGAGAGGGATGTTCTACTGACCAAAAGGCAATATGTTAATACTGCTAATGCTAGTATTACTACCGCTATTCAATACCTTTACTAGCAATATTAATACAACTACTGTGACTGCTATTACAACTATGCCTAAGGGTTTGAAGGTGAAGTTTTCAAGGAATTTTGAGGGTGAAAGGTGAACTGAATCACAACACGTCGTATGTATGCAGATTGTCAAAAATGTAACAGCAATATCTTAGGAACAGTTTGGTGTTTGAAGTTGAAAATAACAGGGCTAGTTGTGAGGGAGGTTGAACTAACCAAAGGAAAATATTTGAATCCTAATGCTACTGCTTCTACTCATACTCTACTGCTGTTACTATTAATACTACTTCTATTGCTACTACTGCCACTAACGCACAGGCTACTACAATTAATTCTACTGCTACTAAAACTAAGGATATTAAGGCAAAAAAAATTGGGATGTATTGAAGCTCTTTGGAACTTATTCGAAACACGCTATGCACACACAGGTTGTCAGGCAGACGCATCAGAAATACTTCAGGAACGGTTGATGGTATTAAGCCGGAACTTTCAGCGTGTGTTGAAGGAAATGTTGAAGAAACCAAATGTGCTATGCGCTATAACTATTAAATGCTGCTATAATATGTGCTATAACTATAAATGCTGCTATAACTATTGCGATTGCGCAAGCTAAGGGCATTAAGGTGAAGCTTTTAAGGAATAATTAGCCGAATTTTGAAATAAATCAAAACACACTATGAGCATGTTGACTTTCAAAAAGGTGACAAAGCAATATCTGAAGAACAACTTATATAATCAAGTTAGACCTTTGAGGGTATTTTGTGGGGGAATTTGAACTAGCCAGAAGGCACTGCGCGTATACTTTTAATTCTACCACTATAGTTACTTTAACTAATGACGCTAATAACTAATAATTAATTGGAATAATAACAATTGAAAAAAAAAACTAATAACAATTGGAATGCAGGTTTCAAACCAGAACACAATTTGCGCTTTACTGAAAGCAAAATACATTTTAAATATTTTCACTTTTTTACTTTCATGAAAAAAAAAAATTATCAAAGCCTATATGTCTATTAAACTGACAATCCACGGTTATATTTTTTTTATTGTTTTTTCAGTAAAGTGCAAATTATGCTTTGGTTTTGAGAAGGCATGGTGGTTATCAGCCCTACTCAAATTAATTTCTGGTCATTATGAGTTTGAATCGGCTATTTATTGTAATTTATGTTCGTTTTTAGTTTCATTTATTTTTGTTAGTGGTTTGTGGTAGTTTTACGCTTGGAAGATTATTTGACTTTATTTCTGCTTATTTTTGGCTAAATAGAGCTCTTTACTTTTCTTTGAAAAACTTGTTTTATGGAGTTTTTTTTTTAAATTAATTATTAGTAAAGACAGTGGGGGCAGTGAGGATGTTAAAAGTAGACTAGCCAAGGCTTAGGGTGTTTTTTTTTTACAGTTGAAAAAAGTTTGGAAGGATAAGAAGATAAGTCTGCGAACCAAGATTAGAATATTGGAAGCTGCAATGATGACAGTCGTCAAACATGGTTCTCAAGCACCCTCGCTCCGAAAAGCGGATGAAAATTTGCTAGATGTTTTCCAGATAAATTGCCTACGGATTGTTTTGGGTACCCGGCTGACTGACCGTATTTCAAACAGCATGTGCGAAAAGTGTGGTTCAATCCCGCTTTCTAGGGCTGTAATAAGAGTAAGGTTGAGATGGCTAGGGCACGTTCTGTCAGTGAAGGATGACAGATTGCCGAAGATTGTCCTTTTCTGCCAACTGTCTAGGGCTAAATGGAGAGCAGGTTGTCTACAGTTGGGATGGAAAGATGTCGTAGGAAAAGATTTAGGGGAAAATGGAATTTCCTGAGAGGGTGTAAAGAAAAAGGCTTTGAGTAGATTTGGATGGAAGAGGAGCGTGCATAGCCGTGTTGGCCTCAGGCGGTTTGTTGCTGCGGTGAGTTGTTAGTAGTAGTAGTAGCATTAAAGTTTCTATATAAAGTTATGGATGTGAATTTACCCCATAGTATCATTTTTTAAGCCTCTAATCACTAGTCGGAAATCGTGCACTTTTCGTGTCACACATGCGTGTTTTTTTCCGAAAGGACACAGCTAGCTCTATTGTCCTTTTTAATAGTATTGATTAGAGGGTAACTACACCCCCTCCCCTTTCAATTTTCCCCACTAGACAGCGGGCGCAATTTGCCAAGAGTTGCTTATCAAACATTTCGTGGTAACGGACTATAAGTAAGGAATGATGTGGCTTAATAGTTACCTAAATTTAAAAAAAAACGGAATTTGAGGTAAATACCCCCTCCCCTTTCCATTTTTCAACCCAAGACGGCGGCTGAAAGTGGTCAAGAGTTGCTTATCAAACAGTTCATGGTAACGAACCGCAAGCAAGGAGTGATGCGACTGAAAGATAAAAAAAAACGGAATTTTGACATATCTCAACAGAATTGGCTTATTATACTGATTCCAGAAATATAAGATTCATTAATTTTAGAGCTACCTATCAAAGATACAAGCCTGAGAATTCTCCCTCCCTAAAAGTCAAAGAATCTTAATGAAAATCACACCGTCTGATTCAGCATATCCGAAAACCCTATTGTAGAAGCTTCAAGCTCCCTGCAAGAATGTGGAATTAGGTATTATTTGCTAGAAGAAAGATCACGGATGTGTGTTTATTTTCTATTTATTTATTTTCCTGGGGGTTATTGCATTGAACCAATAGTCCTAGAATATCGGGAAAGGGCTAATTTTGAACTGAAATTAAAAGTTCTAGTGACTTTTTTAAGTGACCAAAAACATTAGAGGGTAACAATCCCCCCCTTTTATCCTCCTTTTTTCCTCAAAGTCTTCCGATCAAAATTTTAAAATAGCCATTTTGTTCAACATAGTTGAATAGTCCAGTAACTATGCCTTTGGGGATAGCATGACGCCCCACAGCCCCTGGGGAAAAGTCCATTTGGGTTGGGGGATTTTTACCATGGTTGTAATTGTCTAGAGTATCTTCCTATAGGGGGGGGGGATTTTACACGGGATAAATTTTTCATGGGGTATTTTTCCGCGGGCTAAAATCTCCAGAGGGAATTATCTGCGGAAGCAACTTTTACTAGGTGGGGAGGGAGATATTTGCGAGAAAAAATTTCCGCGGAGAAGGGGATTTCCGGCATGATTTTGAAAACAAACTGAAATTAAAGTCTAAGAATTTTTTTTACCCAGGATCGTCCGCAAGGAATTTTCCTTTGGGAATTTTAAGCTAGAATGGCGTTGTTTGGGGAATTTTTTCCTGAAGGGGGAGTGGGTATTTTACGTGGAAAGAAATTTCCTTAGGGGGATAATCCGAGGGGGGATTTTCCTGAAGTGGGGTGGATTTCCCGCATAATATAAAAACGATCAGAAATTAAATTTTAAAAAACAAGTTTTTTCAACTGAAAGGAGGGAGCAACATTGAAACTTAAAACAAACAGAAATTATTAAGTATATGAGGGGGTTTTTCCCTCACTCTTGACGCTAAGGTTTGACTATTCGTCCTAATTATTTAAGAATGACTCCTGAAACACAAGGGCCATTTAGTTAGAATAATAAGCATTTTTAAAAGTTCTGAAAAAAAAGTGTAAAAAACGAGGTAGGCCTATTCAGGAGGGGACAACCCCTCATATACGTAATAATTTCTGTTAATTTTAAGTTTTGATGTTTCTTCTTACTTTCAGTTGAAGAAACATGTTTTTACATTTAATTTCAAATAGAGCACTCATATATAAATCCTCAAAAGGAAGGTACGTGCCATCCAATTATAGAACTTAGGATCTTATGAGTAGTTGGGTCAAGAGTAGTTTAAGTTTTCTAACAGACATTTTGGGGAAGCAACCACAACTTGTTCAGATGATTAATCTCAAAGAAAAAATAGTTATCAGTGGATATTCAATTCGAATTCCGTATAATTTGAATACTTTATATTATATTATATTATATTATAGAGGGTTTTTTTAATGGACCAATTAATTTTTAAATCTTTAATAATTAACTCAATTAATCAAATTAACCCGTTTTTAAAATAATTTTAAGCTGATACATTCTTTATCGACTAATTAGCTTTACCCTATTCTACCAGTGTATCTCTACCAATCCTACTTAACTGGAGTGAATAATTAACTTTTTTTTTTTTTGTGGGTTTTTAGAAGTTTTCTGTCCTCTTTATTTTGTACTCTGTTATATCTTTATGAGGTGTAAACTTGTAAAGTCTGCTTGAATACATTATTATGTACACATATGAGCATTTTCTCAGCTCCCCAATGCTCCAACGACTGAAGTCAATTGAAACATTAGAGGAAAATTCTGGGCTATCTCAAACATGGAAAAAACAGAAACATGCCAGGTTCACAAGAAAAGCCATTATCCTCAGTTAATTGGGTCTAAATGTATGAGCCTATTGTGTCCAAACAACAATAGTGTGTAGATGCATGCACGGGGGCGTCGTTTGGGGAGGGCAAGGGTGGGCAGTTTCCCCCAATATTTTGAAGAAAAGATTAATGTATAGCCCATGTCCCTTGCCTATACGGATATAAAAACTTCTTGCCCCCCCCCCCCCAATAAAATGCTGGAGCTTTGCCCCTGCAAAAAATAATACAAGTCAACTTCTGTTTAAATACTTTCTAAACTTACAACAAACGAGCAGAAATTACAATGAGTAATGACACAAAACAAAATAAAACTTTCACAAACTAGTATAGCAAAAATAGTTTGGTATCTCAGTCTGTTAGGCATTAACATCCTTCGATGTATTAGCCTCTCAACCACCCGTGTTATTCATGAAAACGTAGGAAGGGGGCAAGAATTTTTTTCGATTTTTATAATAAAGGTACAAAAAATGTGTGATTCAAAACCAAGGGGTATAATTTTATTTCAATGACAATACCAATAAAAAATCTTTCTCAAAATCTAGGGGAACCCACGCACTAATCCCTTCCCCCATTGACATCCCTGAGACTGAGAAATATTAAAGTATTGTACATTGATGACAGGTTAAAATGTAAATGATTAAAGGTATATTAAGACACATACATATAAGACCCTTTAAGGCGCAGTAATATTCAAAATAATGCATCTATAGTACCAGCTTGGAAGCTTAGAAACCTTCTAATTTCGCGTCCAGTCAGTATGCTGACCCCCTATGGAGTTTACCCCTCCTTTTGGAGTTCACCAACAATTACGTCTTCCTTGACCATAACACCTCCGCTATATGGCTCACTTATCCTTTTAATTTTTACTCTTCAAAATTCTAGTGCTCTGCCAAGGAGGGCGGGAGGGGGGGTCGACCAGTAGATTTTTCAGGCCTTATAATCTGGGGGGGGGGCATATTACATTAATATGAGTGTAAAAATATAAAATAAAACGATTTAAAAAAAAATTCCCCCTTCCCAGGCTTAAAACCACCACCGGGGCTGATTGATTAATTTTGTTGACTGTTTGGAGTTCTATTTTCTCTTTGTTCTCTGCTCTACGTGGATGTTTATAATTTTATTGGGTAATAAATATATTACGGCATAAATAATATCAAAGAACAATATATTTATCACGTGTGGCAATAATGTTTAAATGAATTAATCTATCGCAGTCACTTAGATACTGGAACATTTCAAGAAAAAGTTGTTGTGCTATGAAACCGCCCTCCCACCACAGAGGCCTTTCATAAATCTATGACAAATGATAAATCTGTCACGTCAAAGTGCACAGGGATGAGTGCAGGTGAGGGGCTCACCCCCTGAAATTCTAAATTTTCATTAATTTTTATTTTTGTTTTTTAAATTATCAAATAAGATATGTTTTTTCATAATTGCCCCCCCCCCCACCAAAAAACTATTATTGCCTCCTTCCCCCCAAACATTCCTCCGTATGAGCCTGGAAGTGCACATTTAAAACGTGTTTTTTTTCGATAGAGTCGTATAAATATAAATCCCGCCTCCTCCCTCGCGTTGTTTGGATTATCAAACAGTTCGTGGTAACGAACTCTAAGTAAGAAGCGACCCGGCTCAATAGTAACCGAAACTCTAAAATCTCTTTTGATACCAATAGATACATCAAAAGAATCAGATTTTTATTCTGATTTCAAATATATAAGTTTCATCAAGTTTAGTCTTACCCATCAAATGTTACGCGCCTGAGAAAATTTGCCTTATTTTCCAAAAAAGGTAGAAATGCCCCTTACAAGTCATAGAACTTTAATGGAAATCACACCATCAGATTCAGCGTATCAGAGAACCCTATTGTATAAATTTCAGCTACAAAAATGTGGAATTTTGTATTTTTTGCCATAAGAAAGATCACGGAGAAGAAAGAAAGAACTTCGTTCACGCAGAAGAAAGATCATGCGTGTTTATTTCTTTGTTTTTGTTGTTGTTGTTTTTTTCTCAGGGGTGATTGTATCGAACTAGTGGTCCTAGAGCATCGCGGGAGGGCTCATTCGAACAAAAATTAAAAGTTCTAGTCCGCTTTTTAAGTGACCAAAAAATGGAGGGCAACTAGGCACTCCTCCCATGCTCATTTTTTTCCAAAGTCACCCGATCAAAATTTTGAGATAGTCATTTTGTTCAACATGGTCGAAAAATACAATAACAATGTCTTTGAGGATGACTTAATCCCCCCAGTCCTCAGGGGAAGGTCTGCAAGTTACGAACTTTGCCCAATGTTTACATATAGTATTGGTTATTGGAAAGTATACAGAAGTTTTCAGGGAGGATTTTTTCTGGTATTGGGAGGGGGGAGTTGGGGGATACGTGGGAGGATCTTTCCATAGAGGAATCTTTCATGGGGGAAGGGACATTTCTATGAAAGGGGCACCGGATTTCCCAGCACTATTTTAAAAAACGACCAGAAATTAAATAATAAAAAAACAACAATTTTTTAACTGAAAGTAAGGAGCAACATCAAAATTTAAAACGAACAGAAATTATTACTTATATGATTGTGTTCTCCCCCCTAGTCATCACTTCGCTCTTTACGCTATTTTTTTTGTACTTTTATCAGAGCTATTTATTCTAATTAACGGCCTTTGTGATTGAGGGGTCATTTTTAAAGAATTGGAACAAAATTTGAACTGTTGCGTATAGAGCGAGGTATTGACTTGGGGGCGAACCTCCTAATATACGTAATAAAAATATACTAATATAAAAGTTCGTTACGTAAGTTAATTCCGTTCTAGGCGTTCCCCCTCTCGGTCATTACCGCCGGAAATACCCCCCCCCCAAAAAAAATATCTCCCCATGGAAAATACCCCCCCCCCCCAAAAAAAAAACCTCCCCGTGGAAAATACCCCCCGCAAAATACTCCCCCGGTAAATATCCTCCGCAAAAATGCCCCCCCCCCGGAAAATACCCCCCCCCCGCGAAAATACCCCCCGTGAAAATTAAGGCTTTCCAAATTTGATAATTTTATTTGAGTTTTTTTTTGTTTGTTTTTTTCGTTTAAACGAACATAAATTATTCCGTATATGAAAGGGGCTGTCCCCTCCTCAACGCTTCACTCTTTACGCTAAAGTTTGACTCTGTCTTAAAGCTTTATTTTTTAAAACAATAAAGAACTTTAGCGTAAAGAGCGAGGCGTTCAAGAGGGGATAGCCCCTTTTATATACAGAATAATTTCTGTTCGTTTTAGGTTTTAATGTCGCTCCTTACTTTCAGTTAAAAAAGCTCGTTTTTTCATTTAATTATCATAACAGAAGCGTGTCTTGCTTACAACCCCCCTCGTGTCTCCTACAGATGTAATAAAGCCTCTTCAATGCTTAAATGCAAAAAGGGGTTACTAGTCTACTCTAATAGAAAAGAAGTAACATTACAACTGTAGCTTTTCAACACCCCTTGTTTTGAATTTAGTTTCCAAGATTGTCGCTGATCCCTGCTTGACTGTTTCAAGAATCCATACATCTGAGAAAGGGTGTATCTATTTGAATAATTTGGAAAGGGATTTCGTCTAGGTATTTCAATTTGTAAGGGGTTAAGTTTGTTTTGGCAGACAAGGATATTTTTCTTTATTGCTTTTGGAGCTGTTTACTTGTAAATATTCGTTTAGTATTTTGGGTTACGCGATAGGATTGGCTTTGTTTAATAGGTAGTTTCTGATTAAAGATACCAGTGGACCCAAGGGGACCAATTTGGGGTAGGGGTCACAACTACTCCTAGGCTCCCCCCTTATATTTAGAAAAAATATTTATTTGGTATTCTCATTAAAACTAAAAAACAAATATATAATTACCCCTCATCCTAAATTTTAAAAATACATTTTTTTGTACCTTCATCTAAAAAGGTGAAAATACCTTGCTCCTCTTTCCTGCATTTTCTTTGTTAGGTGCCATGTGTGACAGGTGCCTAATATAGATACCAGTGGACCCAAGGGTGCCAATGTTGAGTCAACAAAATCGTCATGGTAGACTATTCCAATAAGTCACCGTTTGACCTATCTTTGCAATGAATGTAAGCTTTTGGATTAACATAATTATCTCAGGTATTCCGAAAATGTACTACAGTGCAATTTGTAAAAACAAAAAATGCAGACATGTGATTTTTTATATCCACTAGATATATTCCCTCCCTTTAATATTAAAAAATCAACTAGCTACTTGTGATGTCGACTACAATAACTCAAGAGCCAGTATGTCACCATAAATACCTGAGTATGGAGAAATTACTCTTCCACGATTTCAAGATCTGGGAGAGCACAGGCACCAAAATTCAGTCGTCTCTAAAGCATCAATCAATCAATTTATTGTCAAAATATACTAAAAAACATGATTCAAATTTCTGGCTCCATAAAAGGCTCTATCTCCATCTCATCTTAAGAGAAATTATAATTAAACGTAATTCTGAGTTTTGAGTTTTTTATTTAACACTAAAAATAATAAACAAAAACTACTTCAACACAATCTCCCACATAAGGCTTCACGGTCGCGAAAGAACGGGGGAGAAAAAAAATACCAACACACAAAAAAAAATATAAACAAAATCCAAAAAAATACAGTCCCCACTTTAATAATCCCCAAAATGACAAGCTAGGTAGGGGGTAGCGCATGATTTCACCAACTCAAATAAATATCCAACTCAATACAGAGACATCAACTCCAAGGGAAACCGAAAAAAAAAATTAATTACTAGCTAGAAATTCTCTAACATAATTTTTGAACGTACCAAACGAGTGGCAGCTTCGTGCAGACACAGGGAGCGTGTTCCATCCTGTTGCAAGTTGTCAGAGGGTTGAAGTCAGACCTCACTGATAGAGTATGAAAAATTTGTCAATTGCTGGAAGTGCGAAGATGATAAGTCGATTGATCAGAAACAAAAGATATAATATTACATATAGCAGCAGGAAGATGGCCGTGCAACTGTAAAAAAAATGAAAGAAGAACAAGAAAGAAAATAGAGAGATTTCAAATCAAGCAAGGGTTTAAGTGAAGATCGGTTAGTTTCCTTAATAAGAGTCCTTGCTTTATCATAAAGTTTTTAAAGTGACATCAGAGACGCGGGAAATTTGACATCCAAATAATAGAACAATATGAAAGTTAAGACTGAACTAGGCTGTAGAACAAGATTCTAAGAATCGACCCTGGAAATAGGTGTTTGAGCTTTCTAAGGATTCCAAGATTCCTGGAGACTTTCATCTTAATCAGGTCAATATGATGCTTGAAGGAAAGATTTTCGTCAAGCAAGATACCTAGGAATCAAACGTAACGATCCTTAGGTCTACTTCGAGAACCTCTTGATATGTGTATTTCAGTTAAGTCAGGGCAAGCCTTTGAAAGTCTGGAGAAAATGAGAAAACATCACATCCCAACATTTAAGGCAAGATAATTTACATCAAACCGTTGGATAACTCTCTCAAAAAGGGCTTTCATCTTTGAACGAAGATCAGACTCAGTTCTACTAGCTGTGCCAAGAGTACTGTCATCAGCAAAAGCAATAAGTGCATCCGGTAAGGACGAATTCCTGTCACAATTAGTGACGGATGCTTGTTGACAAAGACGACAGAAAATGGTAGGTTTTAAATTTTAAACTGCATTACTAAGGTCATTGACGGAAATTAAAAAGAGTAACGGCCCAATGACAGATCCTTGTGGAGCACCAAACTCTATTCCAGAAGGGTTAGAAAAGTGCGGATCAACCGAGATGACTCGAATCAGATAAATATGATAGAAGCCAACAATAAGTATTCCCTTTTATACCAATATGGGACAGTTTCCAAAGAAAAATCTTCTGTGTTAATGACACGAATGCTTTTCGTACATCGAGAAAAAGAGAAGCAGGTATCAGACCAGAGTCAAGAACTGAATGTAAATAATTCAAGAGAGTTGCATATGCATGCTCAGTTGAGGGCTTCGCCCTAAAACCAAATTGAAAATCATGAAAAAAATGTTTAGAATTAAGAAAATCAAGAAGTCGAGAAAGCATAGCTTTTTCAAAATTTTACTATATACTGATAAATGAGATATGGGACGATAATTTGAAGGATGATTAAAATGATTTTTTTTAAATCTGTTTGAAGGCACCAAACAAGTGACACTCTCGAGATGACTAGGATAGGGTATTCCAAGCGATATGACAAGAGGTTAGCGGATTGATATCAAGCTTCACTCGATCTCACTAATATAGTAAATGGAATATTAATGCTCCTTGAATTGCGAAGATGATGCGTAGATCAATCAGTAACGACCAGCATCATCTGTCTCTAAAGCATCGACAGAACGTTTCTTGTCCCTTTTAGTTAAGAGGGAGGACGTTTTAGCTCAGTTAAGGACGTTTCTTGTCCGTTCTAGTTTAGTCCGTTTCCAAAGCTAATATGGCTCACTAGATTGTTGGACAAGTAATTATAATTAAAATTACCGGTTCAAGTCAAGTAATTTTAAAATCAAAATTCAACAGTTTTGGAGATGAAAATTGGTCAACTGGTCATTGGACACTGTCTAAAGAACCTGTCGGATCAAATTTATACAAAAATGAGAAACCAATGCATATACTGTTTCATGAGAAGTGGATGAAAACAGTTTGCCCCCTCCCCCGAAATCCCCTTTCTATGTATAAAATAATATAGAAAAAGCATCGCAATACGCAAACGAGTAGGTAAAGAGTCACCAGACACCTGGTAAGGATGGTGGCAATTAGCCAAGTAATAGAGAAGCAGACTTAAATAACCAGTTTTGCCAACTTAAAACATCTTGGGAGCCTTTTGCTGGTGGCATAAAAAAACACAAGGAGCTCGTAAAAGCGCACGTGGTCTGTAGTTAATTCTAGTCTTTCCAATTTTACCGATTTTTCTGAAGATCTACCGAATTACCAATCCATTTCCCGACTAAAAAGTAGATACCAAATATCTATAGGAACCTCTAAATCCTTGGAATATGTTACTTTGCGGTTATTTTTGACGATTTGAGGTGGTTTTATAAATCAAGTTTGACAACAATTGGTCAAAGAAATTCAGCCTTTCTTTCCAGAATGAGATCTGATCTCTGTAGGTCTGTTCTCTGAACTTTCAGAATGTGGAACTTCCTTCTCAAATTCTTCTAAAAACTCCCAAATCGTTATATAAGATGGAAAACAGTCCCACTGAAAATGTAACGAAGCTTGAGAGTCATTTTTTAAAGCCCCGCGGTTTTATAGATTATTTGAAAATAAAAGTGGAAACACTGAGTTTAACAACATTTTATGTATGTTAAGTTTGTTGTAGAACAGACATAAATTTATTTCGTTCTTTTATCTAATGAAAAAAAAATATTGAATAATAACAATATATAAGATGATAACCTGAATAAAAATAATAAGCTATTAATATTGGATCAATTTCATCAAACCAGTGGCGGATCCAAACAATTTTTAGGGGGGAGGCACAAGATAGGTTGATCCGACAAAATTGCGTTAGGAGCAAGTTTAATTAACGCAAATTTGCGGTAATTAAGTAAATTACAATACTTTAGACTATTTTAGGGGGGCTCGTGCGTCCCTTGCCCCTGCCTGGATCCACCACTGCTTCCAACGAAGACTCTATTTGTGTGTAAGATATTCCCAAGCGTTTTACAAAAACTATATTTTTCAACTTTCTTTATCCATGAAAACAGGACAAAACATGTTTTTTAGAAAATGGTTTTGTCCCGGAGAAATAAGGTACAACACATTTATGAAAAACAGAAATTACTACAGATCTTGAGAGCAATATAAGACACTTTGAAGCAAGATAGAAACAGACTTAACCAATCGGTAGAACTTGCTTAGTTTAAGGTGACAGCCTAGCTTGAGAAAAAATGTCAAATAAAAAATTTTAATCACCCTTTCCGATGTATCAGAAAGTGAAAAAAGTTTTCCTTGTTCTCGGCGTAGAGACAAGCGATCTAGACTCATTTGAGTTTGATCTAAATAGTTCTTGAAAACCTACCAAATCTTCACTGATGTGTTCCCATTTAGGGTCATATCCAGGATTTTGGCGGGAAGGGGGGTTTCAATAGATTTTTTTTTTTTTTTGGGGGGGGGGAGGGGGTACAAAAAAATCTTTTAAACGCATCGAAATTAGTTTATATTCATTATTGTTATGTTTTTACGAGTCGAACAAAAATTTAAGGGAGGGGGTTCAAAGCCAGGGGCGCCACTTAGGGGAAAGGGGAACTTCCCCCCTAAAGGTCCTCAGAAAGAACTTTTGTCGGGTGAAGCCCGACAAAAGTTGCTATCTTTCGGCGCAAAATTATGCTTCTGGAAGGGATTTCATCGGGCAAAGCCCGACGAAACTTACTGCTTTATGTGCGCAAAGTCAGCAGAAACCAATTGCCCCCCCCCCCTAGAAAACGACTTGTTTAGCCGAGCCCTACAAAACCTGATATATAGTCGGATCAATCTGCTGTCATAAAGGACTTCCGTCGGGCGAAGGACTACGAAATTTACTGCTTCATCTGCACGAAGTCTACAAAACTCAATGTTTTTTCGGTCCATTACTATGTCATAAAAGACTTCTGTCGGGCAAAGACGACGAAATTGACTGCTTTTTCTGCGTGAAGTTGACAGAAACTAATTTTCTACCTAGAAAGTGACTTGTCGGGTGGAGCCTTGCAAAACTTATTATTTTCCACCGCGTCAGTTAGCCGGGACAATTCTAGTGGCTCTACTGAGATAAAAATTGCTGGGAAATATTATTGTTTCTTTCCAAAATGTCGGAAACAACTGACATATTTTGCTAATACATGAGCCCATAGAATTGCAAGGTTATACTAAGTTTATTTAGAATTATGGCCAGTTTTCCTTATAAAAGTTTTGTTAGAGCTTTTAAATTTTCTCCAGTGCGGAAATACATACAGACAAACAACACTGGTGAAATCGCAGTAATATTTCAGACATCAATTGAGGAAGTTCGTCCTGCTCCAGCCTTAAAAAATATAGCAGTCTGAATAGAAGAAGATGCGGCTGAAAAATCGAAGTTACTAATCCTCTCAAGTCTGACACTGTGGAATCTGGTGAAAGAAAAAAAAACATTGAAAGAAGTTCCCTGTTCGAAAATTGGTCATGAACAAATTGTAGGAATCAGCATATCTTCGCTATTCTTTCTTGCATTATTGACATTACCGAGGAAGCAGTTATGTTGGATTCCGTCACTAACGAATTAGACGCTGCAACAAAGCGCTAGACATAGGGCGATCAATCAGCCAGTACGGAACTAGGCTTATTAGTCAGCTAGAAAAATTCATTTCTCATAATTTGTTAAGAATTGAAGGAAAAGAATCTGAAGCCGTAAGTTTGCAGCAAGCTGGAATCGTAAGAGTCGAGAGCTAGCCAATCTTCTTTCGAGACACGACATCGAAATGGAACTTCGAATGAAAAACCAGATGAAGCCGAATGTCACCAGCTATCTTTCGGGTAGTAGCCAAAACAAATTAATTGCGATTTTTCGAACAGACCTAGTTCAAAGATCGTAGCAGAAGTCAATGAAGCTGACTTCTTTGGCATCTTCCCAGACGATACACCCAATGCTAGCCATGAAGAGTGTTTAGCTGTAGGTGTACGGTACATTGATAGAGAGGGAGCCGCTAAAGAGCATTTACTCATCATTGTTGATTCTGAGTTAAAGAAAGGAGCCGATATAGCTTAAGAAATTTTATGAGTTTTGTGAAGGCTCGTATCAGGGAAGAAAAACTGACATTTCAATGCTAGGATTTTGCAAGTAACATGAGAGTGTGCTTCGATGGAGCACAAGCTTCACTTCAAGAAGTTAGGAAGAAACATTCAATACCTAAGTTACCTAGCGCACAAAGGGAACATTATCGTTCTTTTTGCAAAGATTTAAAAAGCACTGGAAACATTATTGAGTTTGCCGAGTTCTTCTCTCTAGCTAAAAAGAACAGAAAGAGGATTGCTTTTAATTTACAGAGCATTCACTTTTGCAAAAACTGTTGCAGTGACATTGGTCGAAGGTGAGTGAATATTTAGCAAGAAGAAAATCGTCAAGAACACATTGAGGTCAACTATGGGAAACGATCGACTTCACTATCTCATGCTCATGATGTCCGAAGAAGATTTACTGGAATAAATCGACCTCAACCTACTTGTAGAAAAGTGGAAAGTCGAAAAGCCGCACAGCCTTAAAGTTTAGCATATTTTCATTGTCTTGATTTTGCTTTTATACCTGAATTTTTCTCTATAATCTATGACAGTTTTCCACAGCTAATACACGTTATTTTAACACCTAAATTACAGAAGTAACAAACGTCAGTTGTCATCGGCACCTACCCGAATTCGTTGGCATATTTTGGATCTCAGAAAAATACATACTGGAAAAAATTGACCTCAACCTACTTGTAGAAAAGTGAAAAGTTGAAAAGCCACACAGCCATAAAGTTTAGCTTATTTTCTTTGTCTTGATTTTGCTTCTATACTTGAGTTTTTCTCTACAATCAATATATGACAGTCTTACGCAACTAATAAACATTATTTTAACACCTAAAAAACGAAAAATAAATATCGGGTGTCGTAGGCAACTACCGCAATTTGTCGGTACATTTTGTACGCCCCTCCCAATGGTAAAAGGCTAGTGACGCCCCTGTTCAAGGCCCCTAACCCCCCCCCCCCCCGCCTGGATACGGCCTTGTTCCTATTAATTGTGTTTTAAGATTTAGAGTAAATGCTTGAATTTTGTCATAAACACCTAAATATATCAGAAGGATTAATTCTAATTGTTTCAGCTATTTGCACAAGAAGAGAAAATTATCCAATAACATGGCCCAAATCTGAAAATAACATTAGGCCTTGCCTGACTAATTCCTAGCTTAGAGCTGTACAAAAACATGTTTGCATGATATAAGGTACTTGGAGGTCAAGACATGGAAGCAAAATACTAGAAATCACGGCACTTGGCACGAATAGAAGTTGTTAAAAATTGTAAAAACTGTACAATATAAAATTGTTTCTCACTCTAGCAAATATCAAGGTTTTCTTTGCTTTTTCGAGTTTGAAATAAAGCCTAATATTTACATTAGTATTTTTTAAGCTAAATCTTTTTTGTAGCTATGAATGGATAGAATCTCTACCAAGATTCGGAAAAAGTTTATAAGCAATTAAATGAAAAATATAACACAAGCCTGATGGCCCCATTCCTATCTGAATCATCAAAAGCTTGCTGAAACCTCTTTGGGATGGTCGAAGGTTCATAAGAAGTTTTTGTATTGCCAAATAGTGTCAAATTTCTCGGGAGTTTTCGAAATTTAATACTTTTTGCATATTTCGATCTTTCAAGGGAAGCAGTTATACCATGAAGTTTCATGAGGCAGTACTGCAATTGTGTCAGTATTGCCACGTTGAACCATCACAATAAATAATTAAACTATTTAGTTGAATTTGAAAACCCGTTTTGTCCTGAAAAAACAAACCTTAACAGCCTGTTGATTACCAACTATAGATAGGGGCGTCGTTTTGGGAGGGAGAGGGGGGGGGGCAAAGGGGGAATTTGCCCCCTTAATAATATGGAGAAAATAATTATTATATAGTCCATACCCTTTGACTATCTGTATCCGGATATGGACCCCTCTTGCTCCCCCCCCCCTATAAAAATGCTGGAGCTACTCCCCTGTTTATAGCTACACCTTCGAAGTAAAGCTATACCTACCTAAGCCGTTTTGTACTATGTATCTTGCTTGTTCTTTTTATTTTGACTCTACGTTTATTTGTCCAAGGCCCGCTCCCATCAAAACTACAAGGTTACATTGTGAAGTGTTTTCATTAAAAATTGAATCTGTAATTTTTTTATAATTTTGTAAGATGTTTATAACTTTTATGTAAGATATATATTTTGAACAACTCCAATTTTCTGTCTGATATCTGTTGCTTGTGATCAGCCAGCTGGACTATGCGTGTTGGCATCAATTTTTTGAATAGTCTTTTGCGGATAGTCTTTGCGGATTTTTTAGATAGTCTTTTGCGATATCCTATTGTAGCTTCTGCAGACTCGTGGATTGTATTGCATATGGTCAGCCACTCTTCATCATGCTTTGGGTTTGCTCGTCGATCGCTTGCAATTGGAGAGCTTCGAGTTAGCCAATCTTTGGATAGTCTTTTGCGGATAGTCTTTGCGGATTTTTTGGATAGTGTTTTGCGGTATCCTATCATAGCTTTTGCAGCCTCGTGGATTGTTTTGCGAATGGTCAGCCACTCTTCATCCATGTTTCGGGTTTGCTCGTCGATCGCTTGCACTTGGAGAGCTTGGAGTCAGGCAGTCTTTGGATAGTCTTTTGCGGATAGTTTTGCGGATTTTTTGGATATTCTTTTGCGGTATCCTGTCGCAGCTTCCGCAGCCTTTTGGATTGCATTGTATATGGTCAGCCACTCTTCATCCATGCTTTGGGTTTGCTCGTCGGTCGCTGGCACTTGGAGAGCTTGGGGTCAGCCAGTCTTGGATAGTCTTTTGTGGATAGTCTTTGCGGATTCTTTGGATAGTCTTTTGCGGTATCCTATCGTAGCTTCCGCAGCCTTGCGGATTGTATTGCGTATGGTCTCCAAGTGCACTCTTCAGTTCTCCAAGCTCTCCAAATGCACTCTTCGTCCGAGCTTTGGGTTCACCCGTCGGTCGCTTGCACTTGGAGAACTTCAAAGCGATTAGAAATACCTAAGCTGAATGCCTGTCGTATAAGTAGTAAGGCATCTATATATTTGACGAGTGATTGCGTAATTTGTCTTACCTCTCGCCTGAGGCATGAATATACAGTGTAGTCTAACCGGTAAATTGGCTTACCACGGGTCAGTCACCTATTACTACGAACGATACTTGCCTTAGCAGACGGGTTTTTTTATGAGGTAACAGCCATTTTTTTTTTTGGGTGGGGGGGGGGGTGGGGGCGATGACAGAGTGGATGTCTTAGACTAGTTATAGTGTCTGAAAAGTATTTTTTTAGGGGGGGGGATGGGGCGATGACAGAGTGGATGTCTTAGATGTGGATGTCTTAGACTAGTGATAGTGCTGTACTGTGGTACGAATTTCTTGTGAAAAACCCAAATGAATTAGTTGAAAATAAAGTTTTAACAAGAAATATCTGAAAAGTATTTTTTTGGGGGGTGGAGGCGATGACAGAGTGGATGTCTTAGACTAGTTATAGTGCTGTACTCTGGCATGAACTGCTTTCGAAAACCCGGATGAATTAGTTGAAAATAAAGTTTTAACAAGAAATGTCTGAAAAGTATTTTTTTTGGGGGGGGGGGGGAATCTGAGCTAATTAGGGTTTTTGACCGTAAACTCTAGTTTTTTGCAAGAAAATTATGGAAAATACAATTCTCTGGTTCAAATGTGAAACTTAAGTCCTTTTTAGGATCGAAAAAATTAACTATTTCTGTAAAATCTTAGCTAATAAGGGTTTTTTGACCGTAAACTATAGTTTTATGCAAGAAAAATTATGGAAAATACAATTCTCTGGTTCAAATGTGAAACTTAAGTCCTTTTTAGGATCGAAAAAATTAACTATTTCTGTAAAATCTTAGCTAATAAGGGTTTTTGACCGTAAACTATAGTTTTTTGCAAGAAAATTATGGAAAATACAATCTCTCCTGGTTCATAGGTGAAACTTAAGTCCATTTTTGGATCGAAAAAATAAAACTATTTCTGTAAAATCTGACCTAATAAGGGTTTTTTGACTGTAAACTCTAGTTTGTTGAAAGAAAATTATGGAAAATACAATTCTATGGTTCAAATGTGAAACTTAAGTCCTTTTTTGGATTGAAAAATAAAACTATATCCTTAAAATAGCACGAGGGTTCAGTTAAGGGGTACAGTTACACGGGGGTTTAGTTAAATGGGGGTCGGAGTTGCACGAGGGTTCAGTAGCACGATGGTTCAGTAGCACGGGGGGTTCAGTTGAACGGGGTTTCGGTTATACAGGGGTTCAGTCACATGGGGGGTTCACTTGTACGGGGGTTTAGTTAAATGGGGCTTGAGTTGCACGGGAGTTGTCCCCACACTGGCCTTGGGAAGGCATATGGGGTTTTGCCCCCAACTTATGTTAATTTCTGCTCGTTTTGAGTTTGACTCGATTATTTATTGTAATTTCTTTTCAGTTTGGGTTTCATTTATTTATAGATGCTGATTAGTGGTAGTTTCACGTTTGGTAGATTATTTGATTTTATTTTTGCTCAATTTTTGTTTAATGGAATTCTTTACCTTTCTTTGAAAAACTTATTTTGTAGAAAAAGTCAATATAAATGGGTTATTCAAATTCTTCCTTGAGTAGCTACCACTGTGAGGGATCTAAGCCTTTTTTGGCCCTTGATGCTATAGGCAATGGGATATTATAGTGAACATAGCTATAAATAAAGTTTTAAACAAGAAATGTCTGAAAAGTATTTTTTTTTTTTGGGGGGGGGGTGGGTGGGTGGGGGGGGGCGATGACAGAGTGGATGTCTTAGACTAGTTATAGTGTCTGAAAAGTATTTTTTTGGGGGAAGGGATGGGGCGATGACAGAGTGGATGTTTTAGATGTGGATGTCTTAGACTAGTGATAGTGCTGTACTGTGGTACGAATTTCTTGTGAAAACCCAAATGAATTAGTTGAAAATAAAGTTTTAACAAGAAAATATCTGAAAAGTATTTTTTTGGGGGGTGGGGGCGATGACAGAGTGGATATCTTAGACTAGTTATAGTGCTGTACTCTGGCATGAACTGCTTTCGAAAACCCGGATGAATTAGTTGAAAATAAAGTTTTAACAAGAAATGTCTGAAAAGTATTTTTTTTTTGGGAGGGGGGAATCTGAGCTAATTAGGGTTTTTGACCGTAAACTCTAGTTTTTTGCAAGAAAATTATGGAAAATACAATTCTCTGGTTCAAATGTGAAACTTAAGTCCTTTTTAGGATCGAAAAAATTAACTATTTCCGTAAAATCTGAGCTAATAAGGGTTTTTGACCGTTAAACTATAGTTTTTTGCAAGAAAAATTATGGAAAATACAATTCTCTGGTTCAAATGTGAAACTTAAGTCCATTTTTGGATCGAAAAAAATAAACTATTTCCGTAAAATCTGAGCTAATAAGGGCTTTTGACCGTAAACTATAGTTTTTTTGCAAGAAAATTATGGAAAATACAATTCTCTGGTTCAAATGTGAAACTTAAGTCCATTTTTGGATCGAAAAAATAAACTATTTCCGTAAAATCTGAGCTAATAAGGGTTTTTGACTGTAAACTAGTTTGTTGAAAGAAATTATGGAAAATAAAATTCTATGGTTCAAATGTGAAACTTAAGTCCTTTTTTGGATTGAAAAATAAAACTATATCCGTAAAATCTGAACTAATAATTCAATATTTTTTTTCATAAAAACAAACTTTTTTTTTTTTTAAACTTCGAAATTTTTCAACTTTATTTATATTTTCTTTTTTGTATGTATCTTAAAATGTCAAAGTATGCTTACGGTTCTAACAGTCGTGCTCTATGATTGGTCAGAGACACGATGTGGCTTTCCCACTGGTATTCTATGACCGATTATCGTCACTACCTAGTCTACTGCATGTATTAAATCAGTATTTTTTACACAGTGGAACGATAAACACATAAGTCATATCTTTTAAAAAAGAAAGTGAAGATGGAACATTTTAATGGAGTGTGTTCACATGACAAGGTTATTGTAGCATTGAATGCCGACAAGGAGACGTATTTAAACTATGAAACAAGTACAAGTGGTAGCACTATTGGAAATGTATGCATGCATTGTCATGACAGTAAGGAATTAAATTTCTTTGGGATACCGAAAAAATTCAACTCTTATGATGGTGGTTATGCGAGATTGAGATCTCCAGAGATGATTGCACTCAAAGAGAATGCTAACATAAAAATAATTGTTGATGATAGAGGACAACTCCTTGCTACTGCTGCAGGTAACACATTACCTACGGATACATCCAATCATCAGCTTTCGGGTATTAGCATTCAACGGAAGGCTAATAAAAGAAAGGCCTACTCTGCTACTAATATCGTAAACCCATATCTTGTTTACGTGCCGAAACTGCTACCTGTGTAAAAATAATGTGTTAATAGACAGTGAAATTGCAAGAAAAATAAAAATGGCATTGTCAAAAAATATCACTATGGAATATAAAGATGAAACGATGAAGAACAAAGCACCAGCAAAACATTACTGGCATTGATCAAACAGTCAATGAATCAAATAATAGCAAAGACGAAAAGCATATTGAGCCTGTTCATGAGACTCCAGTAAAAAAATTGTGTATGATTCAAAATGGAATAATGATTATTCTACTGATTACGAACTAAGAGAAGACAATAACTGCAATATCAAGAGAGAACATGGTGAACTATTTTATGGAACAGATTCCAAAATGTCCAAAGTTAATCATTGATATTAATAATGTATCATAATATATTTTTGTATTAATATTCTACATAGCATTATTTCATTAAAAATATTACATTGTTATGTGTTCATTATTTTTTAGAGTAAGCTAGCATATCAAGCGTTTAGAATGTATATTAAAACATCGGAGATGTAGGAAAAGGAATTTGCGTACATCTATTGTCAGACACACTATTTCCATAAAATCTGAGCTATTAAGGGATTTCGACCGTAAACTCTAGTTTTTTGTAAGAAAAATATGGAAATACAATTCTCTGATTCAAATGTGGAACTTAAGTCTATTTTTGGATCGAAAAATAAAACTATTTCCGTAAAATCTGAGCTAATAAGGCTTTTTCGACCGTAAAATCTAGTTTCTTGTAAGAAAATTATGTAAAATACATTTTTTGTACGTATCTTAAAATGACAAAATATCATTCTTGAATTCACCTCTTGGATACACAATACAGAAATTATAAAAAAATTGTAATTTCCAGACTTCATTTGCAAGCAATAGATACCGAGAGTTCTATGACTCCTCCCCGCAATGACTTCTAAGGGTTTTATGACTCCTCCCCACGATGAATTCAGATGGTTTTAGGAGTCATCCCCCTTAGCCATAACTCCATTCAACATTGAGCGAAGGTATAAAAGTTTGATGATGTATTTCTCTTCTTAACAACTACATTAATAGCTTCCAAGATGATAGGACTGTATGACACAGAATTTATCGGTTTGAAAAAATCATCTTGTGGTGTTATATTTGAATGTGCATTTTTATTATTGTCAATGGAACTCGAAGAAATTGACTGTTATCATTGGATGGTGAACAATAAGATGTTTGAGCATGATAAAAGCTTGTGGAGTACTACATTACATCATATGAACAGACTGGGATTCTATGATAGAGTGATTACACCACTTAATAATAATGGTCAGGAACTGAGAAATGTCCAGGAGGAAGTCAGTGAAATTTGCAGCTTTTTCGGGGTTGAAGCACTCTATGTAAAGGGTAATGTACCTACCAATAAAGTCTTAATTCAAAAGTGTGACCCTAGGATTCCACTTTTCAATCTAGAAGAATTTAAGTGTCCTAAATTTGAAGGGGTTTATCAGCGTCCTTAAGCGAGGTCAGGTTCTTCGCGCAACTGGATACCTAAGGACATGCCTGATCGTGATAAATGCATAAGACATGGTAAAAACTATTCTACATGATGGGACCATCGTTTCTGGATGCTTAAGAGTGAACGTGTGTATGACTATGTGTCATAATATAATTTTGTATTAATATTCTACATAGGATTATTTCATTAAAAATATATTATGCATTACATTGTTATGTGTTCATTATTTTTAGAGTAAGCTAGTATATCAAAAGTTTAGAATGTCTATTAAAACATCAGAGATGTGAGAAAAGGAATTTGCATACATCTATTGTCAGACACATGGGGTAACATTGACAAAATCTAGGTATCAGAATGAATAAATTCTTTATCAACATCCGTTGTTGGATATGTCATTATGTCATTATGAAAAAATTGTAAGTAAGTAGGAAGTAGGTAAGTAAGTAAGTAAGTAACAAACTCTTTCTTGAATTCATCTCTGGTTACACAATACAGAAATTTTATTATAGGAAATTATAAAAAAAAATTGAAGAAACTCTCTATTAACATTCGTTATCGATTGAAGTCGCTTCCTGGACAGACAATACAGCAATTTCACAAAATCTAAGTGTAAGAGTGATTAAATTCAATATCAACATCCATTTCTCGGATGCATCGGAAAAAGTTGACACAATTTAAGTACCGGAAAGAATAAATTCATTTTCAAAGTTTTTCTCGGATACATCAGATAACAGTCATAAAATCCAAGTTCTATTCGTTTTGGGTTCATGTGTTGTTACGTTGAATTTAGATTAGACCGGTTTTTCTTTTAATTTTGGCTTCATGTGTTGTTACGTGAATTTAGATTAGCACCGGTTTTTCTTTCTATAGTAGAGACTAGCGTATATTTTTAGAGTAGAAAAAAATTCTGGTTAGTCTTAAGTTGATTGTCTGAAAAGTATTTTTTTGGGGGGGATACACGACTGGCTGAAACAAAAGCAGAACTTTTAAAATCACAACAACTGAAGATCAGTAAATAATTCCCTTTTTTTTTGTTAAACACAATTGGCTGAAATAAAAGCGAAACTTTTAAAATCACAACAACTAAAGATCAGTAAATGATTCCTTTGTTTTTTTTGTTAAACACAATTGGTTGAAACAAAAGCAGAACTTTTAAAATCACAACAACTGAAGGTCAGTAAATAATTCCATTGTTTTTTTTGTTAAACACGATTGATTGAAACAAAAGCAGAACTTTTAAAATCACAACAACTGAAGGTCAGTAAATAAAAAAAAAAACCTAAAATAATGTCATGAAATCAACATGCAAAGTCGACATAGCTTTATTTCATTTTTTTAAGGTTCATTTAGACAAGGTTACGTGCGCGCACGTAACCTTGTCTAAATGAACCTTAAAAAAATGAAATAAAGCTATGTCGACTTTGCATGTTGATTTCATGACATTATTTTAGGTTTTTTTTATTTACTGACCTTCAGTTGTTGTGATTGTAAAAGTTCCTCTTTTATTTCAATCAATCGTGTTTAACAAAAAAAAAATAAAACAATGGAAATATTTACTGACCTTCAGTTGTTGTGATTTTAAAAGTTCGTCTTTTGTTTCAACCAATTGTGTTTAACAAAAAAAAACAAAGGAATCATTTACTGATCTTTAGTTGTTGTGATTTTAAAAGTTTCGCTTTTATTTCAGCCAATTGTGTTTAACAAAAAAAAAACAAGGGAATTATTTACTGATCTTCAGTTGTTGTGATTTTAAAAGTTCTGCTTTTGTTTCAGCCAATCGTGTATCCCCCCCCCCAAAAAAAAAATACTTTTCAGACAATCAACTTCAGACTAACCAGATTTTTTTTTCTACTCTAAAAATATAATAAAATTTCAGTATTGTGTAACCAAGAGATGAATTCAAGAAAAAGTTTGTTACTTACTTACTTACTTGCCTACTTCCTACTTACTTACAATTTTTTTATAATGACATAATGACATATCCAACACGGATGTTGATAAAGAATTTATTCATTCTGATACCTAGATTTTGTCAATGTTACCCCATGTGTCTGACAATAGATGTATGCAAATTCCTTTTCTCACATCTCTGATGTTTTAATAGACATTCTAAACTTTTGATATACTAGCTTACTCTAAAAATAATGAACACATAAAAATGTAATGCATAATATATTTTTATGAAATACTGCTATGTAGAATATTATACAAAATATATTATGACACATAGTCATACACCGTTCACTCTTAAGCATCCAGAAACGATGGTCCCATCATGTAGAACAGTTTTTACCATGTCTTATGCATTTATCACGATCAGGCATGTCCTTAGGTATCCAGTGCGCGAAGAACCTGACCTCGTCTTCAGGACGATGATAAACCCCTTCAAATTTAGGACACTTAAATTCTTCTAGATTGAAAAGTGGAATCCCAGGGTCGCACTTCTGAATTAAGACTTTATCTGTAGGTACATTACCCTTTACATAGAGTGCTTCAACCCCGAAAAAGCTGCAAATTTCACTGACTTCCTCCTGGACATTTCTCAGTTCCTGACCACTATTATTAAGTGTGCAATCACTCTATCATAGAATCCCAGTCTGTTCATATGATGTAATGTAGTACTCCACAGCTTTTATCATGCTCAAACATGTTATAGTTCACCATCCAATGATAACAGTCAATTTCTTCGAGTTCCATTGACAATAATAAAAATGCACATTCAAATATAACACCACAAGATGATTTTTTCAAACCGATCAATTCTGTGTCATACAGTCCTATCATCTTGGAAGCTATTATGTAGTTGTTAGAAGAGAAATACATCATCAAACTTTTTATACCTTCGCTCATGTTGATGGAGTTATGGCTAAGGGGGATGACTCCTAAACCGTCTTAATTCATCGTGGGGAGGAGTCATAAAACCCTTAGAAGTCATTGCGGGGAGGAGTCAAAGAACTCTTGGTATCTATTGCTTGCAAATGAAGTCTGGAAATTACAATTTTTTTTTTAATTTCTGTATTGTGTATCCAAGAGGTGAATTCAAGAATGATATTTTGTCATTTTAAGATACGTACAAAAAATGTATTTTACATAATTTTCTTACAAGAAACTAGATTTTACGGTCGAAAAGCCTTATTAGCTCAGATTTTACGGAAATAGTTTTATTTTTCGATCCAAAATAGACTTAAGTTCCACATTTGAATCAGAGAATTGTATTTCCATAATTTTCTTACAAAAAACTAGAGTTTACGGTCAAAAACCCTTATAGCTCAGATTTTACGGAAATAGTGTGTCTGACAATAGATGTACGCAAATTCCTTTTCCTACATCTCCGATGTTTTAATATACATTCTAAACGCTTGATATGCCTAGCTTACTCTAAAAATAAGAACACATAACAATGTAATATTTTTAATGAAATAATGCTATGTAGAATATTAATACAAAATATATTATGATACATTATTAATATCAATGATTAAATTGGACATTTTGAATCTGTTCCATAAAATAGTTCACCATGTTTTCTCTGATATTGTAGTTATTGTCTTCTCTTAGTTCGTAATCAGTAGAATAATCATTATGCCATTTTGAATCATACACAATTTTTACTGGTGTCTCATGAACAGGCTCAATATGCTTTTCGTCTTTGCTATTATTTGATTCATTGACTGTTTGATCAATGCCAGTAATGTTTGCTGGTGCTTTGTTCTTCATCGTTTCATCTTTATATTACGTAGTGATATTTTTTGACAATGCCATTTTTAGTTTTCTTGCAATTTCACTGTCTATTAACACATTATTTTTACACAGGTAGCAGTTTTCGGCACGTAAACAAGATATGGTTTACGATATTAGTAGCAGAGTGGGCCTTTCTTTTATTAGCCTTCCTTTGAATGCTAATACCCGAAAGCTGATGATTGGATGTATCCGTAGGTAATGTGTTACCTGCAGCAGTAGCAAGGAGTTGTCCTCTATCATCAACAATTATTTTATGTTAGCATTCTCTTGAGTGCAATCATCTCTGGAGATCTCAATCTCGCATAACCACCATCATAAGAGTTGAATTTTTTCGGTATCCCAAAGAAATTTAATTCCTTAACTGTCATGACAATGCATGCATACATTTTCAATAGTGCTACCACTTGTACTTGTTTCATAGTTTAAATACTTCTCCTTGTCGGAATTCATGCTACAATAACCTTGTTATGTGAAGACTCTTCATTAAATGTTCCATCTTCACTTTCTTTTTTAAAGATATGACTTATGTGTTTATCGTTCCACTGTGTAAAAAATACTGATTTAATACATGCAGTAGACTAGGTAGTGACGATAATCTGTCATAGAATACCAGTGGGAAAGCCACCTCGTGTCTTTGACCAATCATAGAGCACGATTGTTAGAACCGTAAGCATACTTTGACATTTTAAGATACATACAAAAAGAAAAAAGAATAAAGTTGAAAAATTTCGAAGTTTTAAAAAAAAAAAGTTTGTTTTTATGAAAAAAATATTGAATTATTAGTTCAGATTTTACGGATATAGTTTTATTTTTCAATCCAAAAAGGACTTAAGTTTCACATTTGAACCATAGAATTGTATTTTCCATAATTTTCTTTCAACAAACCAGAGTTTACAGTCAAAAAACCTTATTAGCTCAGATTTTACAGAAATAGTTTTATTTTTCGATTCAAAATGGACTTAAGTTTCACCTATGAACCGAGAGATTTTATTTTTCCATAATTTTCTTGCAAAAAACTATAGTTTACGGTCCAAAAACCCTTATTAGCTCAGATTTTACGGAAATAGTTTATTTTTTCGATCCAAAAATGGACTTAAGTTTCACATTTGAACCAGAGAATTGTATTTCCATAATTTCTTGCAAAAAAACTATAGTTTACGGTCAAAAACCCTTATTAGCTCAGATTTTACAGAAATAGTTAATTTTTTCGATCCTAAAAGGACTTAAGTTTCACATTTTGAACCAGAGAATTGTATTTTCCATAATTTTCTTGCAAAAAACTAGAGTTTACGGTCAAAAACCCTAATTAGCTCAGATTCCCCCCCCCCCCAAAAAAAAAAATACTTTTAAGACATTTCTTGTTAAAACTTTATTTTCAAATAATTTCATCCGGGTTTTCGAAAGCAGTTCATGTCAGAGTACAGCACTATAACTAGTCTAAGACATCCACTCTGTCATCGCCCCCACCCCCAAAGAAAATACTTTTCAGATATTTCTTGTTAAAACTTTATTTTCAACTAAGTCATTTGGGTTTTTCACTAAGAAATTCGTACCACAGTACAGCACTATCACTAGTCTAAGACATCCACATCTAAGACATCCACTCTGTCACCGCCCCATCCCCCCCCAAAAAAAAAACTTTCAGACACTATAACTAGTCTAAGACATCCACTCTGTCATCGCACACCCCCCCCCCCCCCCCCCCAAAAAAAAAATACTTTTCAGACATTTCTTGTTAAAACTTTATTTATAGATATGTTCACTATAATATCCCATTGCCTATTGCATCAAGGGCCAAAAAAGGCTTAGATCCCTCACAGTGGTAGCTACTCAAGGAAGAATTTGAATAACCCATTTATATTGACTTTTTCTACAAAATAAGTTTTTCAAAGAAAGGTAAAAAATTCCATTAAACAAAATTGAGCAAAAATAAAATCAAATAATCTACCAAACGTGAAACTACCACTAATCAGCATCTATAAATAAATGAAACCCAAACTGAAAAGGAATTACAATAAATAATCGAGTCAAACTCAAAACGAGCAGAAATTAACATAAGTTGGGGGCAAAACCCCTATGCCTTCCCAAGGCCAGTGTGGGGACAACTCCCGTGCACTCAAGCCCCATTTAACTAAACCCCCGTACAAGTGAACCCCCCGTGTGACTGTACCCCCTTAACTGAACCCTCGTGCTACTTTACGGATATAGTTTTATTTTTCAATCCAAAAAAGGACTTAAGTTTCACATTTGAACCATAGAATTGTATTTTCCATAATTTTCTTTCAACAAACTAGAGTTTACAGTCAAAACCCTTATTAGGTCAGATTTTACAGAAATAGTTTTATTTTTCGATCCAAAAATGGACTTAAGTTTCACCTATGAACCAGAGAATTGTATTTTCCATAATTTTCTTGCAAAAAACTATAGTTTACGGTCAAAAACCCTTATTAGGTCAGATTTTACAGAAATAGTTTTATTTTTCGATCCAAAAATGGACTTAAGTTTCACCTATGAACCAGAGAATTGTATTTTCCATAATTTTCTTGCAAAAAACTATAGTTTACGGTCAAAACCCTTATTAGCTCAGATTTTACAGAAATAGTTTTATTTTTCGATCCAAAAATGGACTTAAGTTTCACCTTTGAACCAGAGAATTGTATTTTCCATAATTTTCCTTGCAAAAAACTATAGTTTACGGTCAAAAACCCCTTATTAGGTCAGATTTTTACAGAAATAGTTTTATTTTTCGATCCAAAATGGACTTAAGTTTCACCTATGAACCAGAGAATTGTATTTTCCATAATTTTCTTGCATAAAACTATAGTTTACGGTCAAAAACCCTTATTAGCTTCAGATTTTACAGAAATAGTTAATTTTTTCGATCCTAAAAAGGACTTAAGTTTCACATTTGAACCAGAGAATTGTATTTTCCATAATTTTCTTGCAAAAAACTAGAGTTTACGGTCAAAACCCTAATTAGATCAGATTCCCTCCCCCCCCCCAAAAAAAAAAATACTTTTCAGACATTTCTTGTTAAAACTTTATTTTCAACTAATTCATCCGGGTTTCGAAGCAGTTTCATGCCAGAGTACAGCACTATAACTAGTCTAAGACATCCACTCTGTCATCGCCCCCAAACCCCCAAAAATTACTTTTCAGATATTTTCTTGTTAAAACTTTATTTTCAACTAATTTATTTGGGTTTTTTCACAAGAAATTCGTACCACAGTACAGCACTATCACTAGTCTAAGACATCCACTCTGTCATCGCCCCCACCCCCCCCCCCCCAAAAAAAAAAATACTTTTCAGACATTTCTTGTTCAAACTTTATTATAGCTAAGTTCACTATATATCCCATTGCCTATTGCATCAAGGGCCAAAATAGGCTTAGATCCCTCACAGTGGTAGCTACTCAAGGAAGAATTTGACTAATCCATTTATATTGACTTTTTCTACAAAATAAGTTTTTCAAAGAAGGTAAAGAATTCCTTTAAACAAAAATTGAGCAAAAATAAAATCAAATAATCTACCAAACTGTGAAACTACCACTAATCAGCATCTATAAATAAATGAAACCCAAACTGAAAAGAAATTACAATAATAATCGAGTCAAACTCAAAACGAGCAGAAATTAACATAAGTTGGGGGCAAAACCCCTATGCCATCCCAAGGCCAGTGTGGGGACAACTCCCGTGCAACTCAAGCCCCATTTAACTAAACCCCCCGTGCAAGTGAACCCCCCATGTGACTGAACCCCTGTATAACCGAAACCCCATACAACTGAACCCCCCCGTGCTACTGAACCATCGTGCTACTGAACCCTCGTGCAACTCGACCGCCATTTAACTAAACCCCCGTGTAACTGTACCCCCTTAACTGAACCCTCGTGCAAGCCAACCCTCGTGCAACTCAACTCCGTCAAATATAGAAAATATCGTCAAAACACACTTTCTCTGTTTCATTGTATACATTTTCACATTTCTGATTCAATTTAAAAAAAAAAAACCTACTATTCAACTACTCTATATAGATTAACACCGTTCTTTCACCGTATGACCCAAAAAAATGGCTGTTACCTCATAAAAAACCCGTCTGCTAAGGCAAGTATCGTCGTAGTAATAGGTGACTGACCCGTGGTAAGCCAATGTACCGGTTAGACTACACTGTATATTCATGCCTCAGGCGAGAGGTAAGACAAATTACGCAATCACTCGTCAAATATATAGATGCCTTACTACTCGTATATTAGAACCATCAGAGATATTGGTTTCAAATCTTTGTGGAGGTTTCCTCTTGGGGCGTGCTGCAAGTCGCAACTTTAGATCGAACTTGACTAGGAAATGATCCAAACCCATGTTTCAAGCGGTGCTTCCATTTCTACTATATTTTAGAGTAGACTACTTTATTTTGAATGTTTTCTCCTCTAATATTTTTAGACCTACTATAGTACTTTATTTCTACTTTAAATATGGATTTTCCACCTTTTTCCTTGCCGAGCCTATGGATTTTTGTTACGGAAATAGGAATTTTGGATACAATGGCGGGATTTCGGAAAAAGCGATTGACAAATGTTCTTGTTTTGTTGTACTTTGATAGACCCCCGAAATTTGACCGACGTGATAGACAAATACAAATAGAAGCACTTATGCACATTTATGATTTTACTTGCTTAAAAAAGAAGTGCTAGAAGTTGTGAAGAGCCTTTGTCACAATTATATGTTGAAAGACTATGTGGAACAAATTGAGTCTGTTCAGTCTGTAAACCCCACAAGAGAAGAGTTCTTCCTACCCGCCGCTAAGGCTTACCTGGGACCAGAAACGATCACCCGTCTGTTTTCCTTACAAGGGAAAGATACAAACTTTACGTGAGAAATGCAAGAAGCATCAAGGAGATTGCCCAGAAATTATATATTGAAACTGTGTCCCAGCTAGTCGATTCGATTTCCATTTGATCACGTCATTTACAACTTTGTAGAGATTGTAGACCCAAAAGTCGCATCGGATGGTGATATTCCATCGTTGCGGCTTTTTTTTTCCATAAGTTTGGGCACCACTCGTGGGATTTTGGGCTGGTTGAAAAAGAGTGGTGGGCATTGATGCCGCCTAGTCCAGACGACAGTTTGCTCACTGGCGGAAACCCGATTGATTTTTGCAACAGGATGGTGTCCATCAAGACCCCAAGTGGAGTGCTAAAGCTCACTAGCGTTCTTCATGTCATTCGGTTTATTTTTGGATTTCCCTGCTCAAATGTCGTCGTGGAAAGACTTTTCAGCGTTCTGAAAACAGTAAAAAAAGAAAAGAGGAATGGGCTCAAAACGTAACTTTGACTGCGGCGATTTCTGTCAAGTATGGGATGAAACGTAAAGGCCCCCCTACGTTCACGGAGAGTTTAAGGAAAAAAATGAAGTCCGTGAAGTCCGATGCGACTGCGTCCAAATGGGTCGCTTTTTTAGGCTTTGGAAAAGACGATGGGACGACAACGATGACTCGGGGTATTAATCTTAGTATTTGGTGTTTTCTCTTAAATCTTATTATTTGGTAATTATCATTAAATTTTTCTGAATATAGTTTAAAGTGCGTCTATATTCGGCATTTTCTGGAAAACTGGGAGACAGGTAGCATTCTACACTAGTTAAAATTGAAAAATTCAAAAGATCAAAATGCAGGCGCTGTCCTTAAATCAAGCCTTAAGTGATTCATATTTGCTACTACACTCTGCTTCAAATTAGCAACTCAATATAAAAAAAGTTAAAAACAAAAATAATGCGTGAAAAAGTGACCGGTTGGATATCATTCATGCCAATTCTTCGTACCAATTCAAATAAAAACGAGGGTGTTGCAAAAGTAATAATAGAGAAGGAAAAAATAATGGCAAAGAAAAACAAATAGATAAAATATATTCATATGGTCCAGAATATGAGACCTGGACCCGGAATCTATAAAGCAAAAACAAACTTAACTAGTCGATAAATACAAAGCATTGTTTTAAACGTCAAAAGAAGATATTTTGGTACACGTAAAAGCCTCGAGTTGCAAAATAAGTCGTCTTGAACAAATGCTATTAAAAGTCAGCCTAGTAAGACTTTATTTGTAACTTGGAAAGAAGTCAGAAAATAGGTGAACTCTTATGGATTTTGGTTTTGAAAATAGGAATTTCTAGGAATTTTCCACCAGCCTTTGAGGGAATGAGAAAATTTGAAGTAGAAATACTGGTAATCATAGGCAGCGAGCTAGCGCTGCCTAAGTAAAGAACGATGTGGGCACAATGTTTTTATTTTCAGCCGGGCACTTCGTATCGAAGGAGTTGTCGTAGAAACTTCGAAAAGGACTCATTCGATTGAAAATTGGAGTGGCTAGTGCCCTTTTTAATAGTCGAAAGTGATTGGAGGGCAACTAGCCCCCTCCCCCACGCCTATCATTCCCCCAAACACATCCAATAAAAATTTTGAGATAGACATTTTGTTCAGCTTAGTTGATTTCCAGATAGAAAATATGTTTTTGAGGAGGACACTCCCCCACAACCCTCGGCAAGTGTTTTAAGTTATGCCCTGAGGGCATATTAGAACGATGTTGGCACATTGGAAATTCTTTAGAGTAGGGTACTTCATATGGAAGGGGTCGTCGTAGAAACTTCAAAAGGGGCTCGTTCGATTGGAAATTGAGAGTTTCTAGTGCACCTTTTAATAGTCGAAAGTGATTGGAGGGCAACTAGCCCCCTCCCCCACGCCTATCATTCCCCCAAACACATCCAATAAAAATTTTGAGATAGACATTTTGTTCAGCGTAGTTGATTTCCGGATAGAAAATATAGTTTTGAGGAGGACACTCCCCCACAACCCTCGGGGCAAGAGTTTTAAGCTATGCCCTGAGAGCATATAAGAACGAAGTTGGCACAATGTACTAGGTATTATTTTTTTTTCCTTTAGAAAAGCGTACTTCATTTGGAAGGGATCGTCGTAGAAACTTCAAAAGGGGCTCATTCGATTGGAAATTGAGAGTTCTAGTGCCCTTTTTAGTAGTCGAAAGTGATTGGAGGGCAACTAGCCCTCCCCCCCACACCCATCATTCCCCCAGACACATCCGATAAAAATTTTGAGATAGCCATTTTGTTCAGCGTAGTTGATTTCCAGATAGAAAATATATTTTTGAGGAGGACATTCCCCCACAACCCTCAAGGCAAGGATTATAAGTTCTGCCCTGGGGGCATAAAAGGTTTTTATTGAAATTTTGATCATCAAAATTTTCAGATAGCCATTTGTTCAGGCGTAGTTGATTTCCAGATAGAAAATATGTTTTTGAGGAGGACACTCCCCACAGCCATCTGGGCAAGGGTTTCAAGTTATGCCCTGAGAGCATATAAGAACGATGTTGGCACAATGTACTATGTATTTTTTTTCCTTTAGAGCAGAGCACTTCCTATGGAAGGGGTCGTCGTAGAAACTTCAAAAGGGGCTCATTCGATTGGAAATTGAGAGTTCTGGTGCCCTTTTTAATAGTCAAAAGTAATTGGAGGGCGACTAACCCCCCCCCCCCCCACGTCCATCATACCTCCAAACACATCCAATCAAAATTTTGAGATAGCAGTTTTGTTCAGCGTAGTTGATTTCCAGATAGAAAATATGTTTTGAGGAGGACCCTCCCCCACATCCCTCAGGGAAAGGGTTCTAAGTTATGCCCTGGGGGCATATAAGGTTTTTATAGAAGGCGTTGTCGTAGAAACTTCGAAACAGGCTCATTCGATTGGAAATTTGAAGGCTAGTACCTTTTTAATAGTCAAAAGGGATTGGAGGGTAACTAGCCCCCCCCCACGCCCATCATTCCGCCAAACATATCCAATCAAAATTTTGAGATAGCCATTTTGTTCAGCGTAGTTGATTTCCAGATAGAAAATATGTTTTTGAGGAGGACACTCCCCAGCAGCCCTCAGGGCAAGGGTTTTAAGTTATGCCCTGGGGCATATAAGGTTTTTAAAGAGGGCGTTGTCGTAGAAGCTTCAAAAAAGCTCATTCGATTGGAAATTCAAACGGCTAGTGCCCTTTTTAATAGTCGAAAGTGATTGGAGGGCAACTAGCCCTCCCCCCATACCTATCATTCCCCCAAACATATCCAATCAAAATTTTGAGATAGCCATTTTGTTCAGCGTAGTTGATTTCCAGATAGAAAATATATTTTTGAGGAGGAAACTCCCCCACAACCCTCAGGGCAAGGATTATAAGTTATGCCCTGGGGGCATATAAGGTTTTTATTGAAATCTTTGTCGTAGAGACTTGAAAAAGGGCTCATTCGATTTGAAATTCAAAGGAATAGTACCCTTTTTAATAGTCAAAAGTGATTGAAGGAGAACTATCCCCCCCGCACCTCTCATTCCCCCAAACACATCCAATCAAAATTTTGAGATAGCCATTTTGTTCAGCGGAGTTGATTTCCAGATAGAAAATATGTTTTTGAGGAGGAAACTCCCCCACAACCCTCAGGGCAAGGATTATAAGTTATGCCCTGGGGGCATATAAGGTTTTTATTGAAATCTTTGTCGTAGAGACTTGAAAAAGGGCTCATTCGATTTGAAATTCAAAGGAATAGTACCCTTTTTAATAGTCAAAAGTGATTGAAGGACAACTAGCCCCCCCGCACCTCTCATTCCCCCAAACACATCCGATAAAAATTGTGATATAGCCATTTTGTTCAGCGTAGTTGATTTCCAATTAGAAAATATATTTTTGAGGAGGAAACTCCCCCACAACCCTCAGGGCAAGGATTATAAGTTATGCCCTGGGGGCATATAAGGTTTTTATTGAAATCTTTGTCGTAGAGACTTGAAAAAGGGCTCATTCGATTTGAAATTCAAAGGAATAGTACCCTTTTTCAATAGTCAAAAGTGATTGAAGGACAACTAGCCTCCCCCCGCACCTCTGCATTCCCCCAAACACATCCAATCAAAATTTTGAGATAGCCATTTTGTTCAGCGGAGTTGATTTCCAGATAGAAAATATGTTTTTGAGGAGGACACTCCCCACAGCCCTCAGGGCAAGGGTTTTAAGTTATTACCTTGGAGTATATAAGGTTTTTAAAGAAGGCGTTGTCGTAGAAGCTTCAAAAAAAGCTCATTCGATTAGAAATTCAAACGGCTAGTGCCCTTTTTAATAGTCGAAAGTGATTGGAGGGCAACTAGCCCTCCCTACCCGACGCCCATCATTCCCCTAAACACATCCAATAAAAATTTTGAGATAGCCATTTTGTTCAGCGTAGTTTATTGAAATCTGGGGGCATATAAGGTTTTTATTGAAATCTTTGTCGTAGAGCTTGAAAAAGGGCCCATTCGATTGGAAATTCAAAGGGATAGTACCCTTTTTAATAATCGAAAGTGATTTGAGGGCAACTAACCCCCCTCTCACGCCCACTTTTTCCCCAAACACATCCAATCAAAATTTTTAGATAGCAATTTTATTCAACTTAGTTGAAAGTTTTGGAGATTAGGTCATTAGGGATGACAACACCTCCCCCCACAGCCCTCAGGGCAAGGGTTGTAAGTTATGCCCTGGGGCGTATGAAGTTTTCATTGAAAGCGTTGTCGTAGAAACTTCAAAAGGGCTCATTCAATTGGAAATTGAAAGGGCTAGTACCTTTTTTAATAGATGAAAGTGATTGGATAGCGACTAACGCCCCTCTCACGCCCACCATTTTCCAAAACACATCCAATCAAATTTTTTGAGACATCCATTTTGTTCAACGTAGTTAAACGTTCTGGAAATTAGGTCTTTTAGGATGATAGCCCCCTCAGAGCCCTCAGTGCAAGGGTTGTAAGTTATGCCCTTGGGCAGATAAGGTTTATATTGAAAGTTGTTGCATAAATCATAGGCAGCAGGATCCCGCTGCCTAAGTAAAGAACGGGGACACTCATGAACGAGACAAGAAACGGGGAATAAGTAAAGAGGAGGACACACCTCACAACCTTCTGGGCAAGGGTTTTAAGTTATGCCCTGAGAGCATATAAGAACGATGTTGGCACAATGTACTATGCATTATTTTTTTTTTCCTTTAGAGCAGGGCATTTCATATGGAAGGGGTCGTCGTAGAAACTTCAAAAGGGGCTCATTCGATTGGAAATTGAGAGTTCTAGTGCCCTTTTTAATAGTCGAAAGTATTGGAGGGTGACTAGCCCCCCACGTCCATCATTCCCCCAAACACATCCAATCAAAATTTTTATATAGCAATTATGTTCAGCGTAGTTGATTTCCAAATAGAAAATATGTTTTTGAGGAGGACACTCCCCCACAACCTCAGGGCAAGGGTTCTAAGTTATGCCCTGGGGCATATAAGGTTTTATAGAAGGCGTTGTCGTAGAAACTTCAAAACAGGCTCATTCGATTGGAAATTCGAAGGGATAGTACCCTTTTTAATAGTCAAAAGGGATTGGAGGGCAATTAGCCCCCCCCCCCACGCCAATCATTCCCCCAAACATATCCAATCAAAATTTTGAGATATCCATATTGTTCAGCGTAGTTGATTTCCAGATAGAAAATATGTTTTTGAGGAGGACACTCCCCCACAACCCTCAGAGCAAGGGTTTTAAGCTATGCCCTGGGGGCATATAAGGTTTTTATAGAAGGAGTTGTCGTAGAAACTTCAAAAAAGGCTCATTCGATTGGAAATTCAAAGGACTAGTGCCCTTTTTAATAGTCAAAAGTGATTAAAGGGCTACTAACCTCCCCCCACGCCCATCATTCCCCCAAACACATCCAATCAAAATTTTGAGATAGCCATTTTGTTCAGCGTAGTTGATTTCCAGATAGAAAATATGTTTTTGAGGAGGACACTCCCCCAAAGCCCTCAGGGCAAGGGTTTTAACTTATGCCCTGGGGGTATATAAGGTTTTTAAAGAAGGCGTTGTCGCAGAAGCTTTAAAAAAAGCTCATTCAATTGGAAATTCAAACGGCTAGTGCCCTTTTTAATAGTCAAAAGTGATTGTAGGGCAACTAGCCCCCCCCTCCCCACGTCCATCTTTCCCTCAGACACATCCAATCCAAATTTTGAGATAGCCATTTTGTTCAGCGTAGTTGATTTCCAGATAGAAAATATGTTTTTGAGGAGGACACTCCCTACTTCCCACAGGGCAAGGGTTAGGGATAGCAACTAACGCCCCTCTCACGCCCACTATTTTCCAAAACACATCCAATCAAAATTTTGAGATATCCATTTTGTTCAACGCAGTTTAACGTTCTGGAAATTAGGTCTTCTAGGATGATAACCCCCTCAGAGCCCTCAGTGCAAGGGTTTTAAGTTATGCCCTGGGGGCAGATAAGGTTTATATAGAAAGTTGTTGCATAAATCATAGGCAGCAGGATCGCGCTGCCTAAGTAAAGAACGGAGACTCTCGAGAACGAGTCAAGAAACGGGGACTGAGTAAAGAGGAGGACACACCCCACAACCCTCTGGGCAAGGGTTTTAAGTTATACCCTGGTGGCATATAAGAACGATGTCTGCACAATGTATTATTTATTAATTTTTTCCTTTAGAGCAGGGCAGTTCGTATCGAAGAAGTTGTCGTAGAAACTTCGAAAAGCGCTCATTCAATAGGAAATTGGAGTGGCTTGTGCCCTTTTTAATAGTCGAAAGTGATTGGAAGGTGACTGACACCCCTCTCACGCCCACCATTTCCCCAAACACGTCCAATCAATATTTGGAGATAGCCATGTTGTTTAACGTAGTTGAAAGTTCAGGAAATTCGGTCTTAGAGGATGACAACCACCCTGACAGACCTTAGGGTAATGGTTGTAATTTATGCCCTGGGGGCATATAAGGTGTTTATAGAAAGTGTTGTCGTTTCCAAAAGAGCTCATTCGATTGGAAATCGAAAGGCCTAGTGCCATTTTCAATAGTCGAAAGTGATTGGAAGGCTTGACATTTTTATAGTAAAAATCGAAGTGGGTATAATGTATTATTTTTTGTTATTGTTGTTGTTTAGACCTGGGCACTTCGTAAAGAAGGAGTTGTCGTGGGAACTTCGAAAAGGGCTCATTCGATTGAAAATAGAAAGGGCTGATGCCCTTTTTAATTGTCGAAAGTGATTTGAGGGCTACTAATCCCCCTTCCACTCCCACCCTCCCACAACCACCCTCCCACGCCAACTCTCCCATTTCTGCTCTTAAAACTTAACCAAATCAAAATAGCGTAAGTGTATCCAAGCTATCAAAGAAAGTAAACAGATTTTTTTCGCGAATGGTATCAAGTTTTCCATTTCAGGTCAACTAGAGGAGGTATGAAACTAAATTAAATAGTACTATTTGTGTCCAGATTTTTAAAAGGGTGTATGTTGTTAAAAAATGCTGAAAATTTTTCTCTAGCATACAAATAGCACGCCAAACTATAAAGTCTTAAAAAATGAAAAGATTTATTATTTTCTTTTTCCCTGAAAAGACTATGTCGACATAAAACGAACGGAAATTAATTAAAAAACTATTTCCACAAAATAATTTTTTCAAAGAAAAGTAAAGAACTCCATTAATCAAAAATGAGCAAAAATAAAATCAAATTATTTACCAATGTGAATTACCACAAATCAGTATCGATAAATAGATGAAACCCAAAACGATCAGAAATTACAATAATTAACCGAGTCAAAACTCAAAACGAGCTGAAATTAACATTAGTTGGGCGAAAAACCCCTATGCCTTCCCATGGCCAGAACAAAATTTGCACTTTACGGAAAAAATACAAATGAATGTGCATTGCCAGTTTAATATACATATACTGATATTTAGTAATCAAAATGTTAATATTATTTGATTTCTTCAAGTTATAAAAGTAAAAAATTTATGTTTTTATTTTGTGGAAAAAGTTTTTTAAAGTAATAGAGCGTAAGAATCAATTTCGTTAACTTTCCTGATCAAATAGTAAGCACGAAGCACGATAACATACCTACTTCCGGGTTGTGTCCTACTATAATTCTGCTCTTTTTTTCACACTTAAATACTTTATTCCCACATTAGTGGAATGGAAGCACTGGTTTCGAGCCAGTATCTGCTCCAATGTACGATCTACAATTCGTACCCAATGATTTCCAAGGGCGGGACATGAGGATGTAATCAATCTGGCTTTTCGCTCCACTATCTTTTAAATGCCATGTGGCTCTATGGCTGGGCTTGTGTTTGAATAAGGTATTGGTAATGACCAAATCATTCGCCATGGCAAAGTGAAGAAACCTTGATCCCCTGCTACATCTAGCTCCAAGACCGAAGTGGCCAATGGAAGACTCAGCATTAGATACTTTTCCCCCGATTCTGGCGTTGAAGTCACCTCCAATAAAGATGAGGTCTCGTTTCGGGGCCTTCTTAAGTGTACAAGCTAGAAGTTGGTAAAAAAGATCTGCTTTTTTCTCCGGTGCGTCTCTTGTTGGAGAATAAACTACAATAATTGATATGTTGAAAAAGTTGCCTTTGGATCACGCTCTTGCTACTCTATGTGAGATAGGTTCTCACTCTAGAAGTGACCTCGATTCGAGGTGGCTTAAAATGATGCCCCTTTCCACCATACGCATATCCATCAAGGGATCTGGAGTTGGAAAAGGAGAAAGAAGATTCATCCTTAGGAGTTCTAGTCTCCAAGCCTTCCACAATACTGTTGATTTGAGTTTCTGAAGCGCACTTGATGTCTATGCTATAACGCAATAATTTCCCAGCGATAAACAACGGGGTCGTCAGGCATTTCATCAAATAGACGTTCCAGCACCCTACACTGAGGGGTTGTCTACGTTTCCGAAGGAGTGTCTCAGGTTGCCAATTTTTCAGAGAAGGTGTCGATGAAACCTTCTACGCATCGCTTGTTGGGGTGCCGTAGCATGGCTTGCCAAAAAAAAAAAAAAAATAAAAGACAGCTTATTTTTATATCCATGTCACTTATATGAGTTTTAAAGTACCAAGAACCCTAGTATTAATATTTAAATGTTTGAATGGGTGAAGCAGACATTTTTAATGTATTTAAAAATTTGGAAAAATTTGGATTTTAATTTTTAATAAAAACAAAATACTTTTTAATAAAATTCCCAATCAACCAAGTTTACGCTGTGTAAAACTCGGGAACAAACCGGTTTCTTTGTCTGTTTCTTTTAGCATAGCGTGAGACAAGACAATGACAAGTAACAAAATAGATGGGAAGTATATAATTTTAGCCATATATTTGTACATAAGGAGGGGGGGGGGGTAAAGTATTTGGAAGTTTGAAGTCAGAAAACAATTTTTACTTCAAAATATGCAGAATAATTGTACCTAACACATTTTGCATACATACTCTCTATACTCTACTCCCCCCCGCCCCCATTGTGCAAATATACTTCGTAATATATCGTAATATTAAATCTCTTAAACTTCGGTGAGTGGCGTATAATACACAAGTACCGGAATTTTTCATTGAGAGAGAGCTGGATTTCTTGGTATTATTTAGAAACGATCAGAAATTTAAAAAAAACTAAGTTTTTCAACTGAAAGTAAGGAGCAACATCAGACCTTAAAACGGTGTTGTCTCGGTATTAAAAAAGGTTGCCTCCTCCTAAGGACCTCGTTTTTTACGCTGACGTTTTTCTTATAGAATTTTAAAATAAAGCTTATAAATCGAATTAAACAGCCATTGTGTTTCAGGAATCGTTCTTAAAGAATTAGGACAAAAAGTCAAAACTTCAGCATAAAGAGCAGGGTCTTGTGGAAGGGGCAGCTCCTTTCATATACGTAATAATTTCTGTTCGTTTTAAGGTTAGATGTTGCTCCTTACTTTCAGTTGAAAAACTTGAAGGATCATAGACAATATCTAACAACAAGTGAAAATGACATCATATTTATACAATTCTAAAAAAAAGACTTATGCCAGCTTTGCCTCTCACTCAGAATAGCTTTCTTGGTTTTGTCCCAATTGGCCAATGACTTAATGGCAACTTGATTTTGATTTAAAAAATTAAATTTAATAAAAATTAATTTAATTTATTTTAATTTAAAAAAGTGAAGTATAGCGGGTCTGCATGCAAAATTTGTTAGGTACAGTTATTCTGCATATTATGAAGTAGAAATTGTTTTCTCACTTCAATCTATCCAAATACTTTACCTCCCCCCCCGCCCCCTTATTCACAATTATATAGCCCAAATGATATATTTCCCATCTATTCTGTCTCCTGTCTTGTCTTGTCTCACGCTAAGCTAAAAGAAACAAACGAAGAAACCAGTTTGTTCTCTAGTTTTACATTGCGTAAACTTGAGTGAGTGGCGTACAATATACAAGTACCAAAATTCCTTCCCCCTACGGGAAATAAAAAACAAAACTCAAATAAAACTCTCAAATTTGGAAAGCCTTATCTTTCGCGGGAGAAGGGGGGGGTTCTACCGGGGAGGGGGGTGTTTTCCATGAGGGGGGATGTTCCTCGGGGTATTTTTTGGAGGGAATAGGAATTCCCCGCAGGGTTTTTTTCTGCGGGGGGCAAATAGCAGGGTTTTTTTTCGGTGCAA
>CM051270.1:53421107-53441107 GCA_027921565.1 Artemia sinica
CTTTAGACGTATTTTACGCTAAGTTAATGACGTGTTCTAGTATTAAAGATCTTCTATACAAATGCTTAACGTTATTGCCATTACTATCATATACTTTTTTTTTTACTCTTTTAATGCATATGAATGTGACGTCATTCGATTGCTTCTTGAAAAGCACATGAATGTTGTGTCATTCACATGACTTTTTTTTCAAAAAATTAAGGCTCTAATGTATATGTCAGCCAAATGGTGCACATGCTTGCCCTTGACCCACCAAACTATTACCATGCCCTACTGGTGGGGCAGCATCCAATGTGGGAACAACGACAGATAGATGATAGGCCCTACGATTTTTAAGCCATTAATTTAAAAACTTTTTCCACAAAATAAGTTTTCACAATAAAAAAGAAAGAACTCCATTTAAACAAAAAATGAGATGAAAAACGATAAAGCTTTTAATTTATAACTTTAAAAATCAAATAGTATAACATTTTGATTACAAATACTAGTATATGTATATTAAACGCAATGCCACATTCATTTGTAATTTGTTCAGTAAAGTGCAAAATTTGTTTGGACTCGGGAGAATAGGGTTTTGGTCCAACTTATGTTAATTTCTGCTCGTTTGAGTTTTTGACTCCGGTTAATTATTGTATTTCTGTTCGTTTTGGGCCATGAGGGGGGATGTATCCTCGGGGGTATTTTTTGGAGCGGAATAATGGAATTCCCCGCAGGCGTCATTTTTTTTCTGCGGGGGGTAAATAGCAGGTTTTTTTCGGTGGCAATAAGTAGAGATGACCCTAAAAGGCATTCCTGTCCTCACCCCTGCTGCCACCTACAACTTATTCTTTTGCACCCCAAATATGGGCATAGAGTCCCTAGGGAGAACATGTAGGCATAATGGGGTCAATGACCTCTTTCTCCAGGTGTATTTTTGGCACGCTCGAGGCGATGATTATGACTAGTGAAAGAGTAATGTTGTTGTTAATTTTTGGGCCAAGGGCCCCGCTAGGGAAGAATGTTATGATTTCCAGAACATAGTATTTGTTGTTGTGTGTGTTTTGGACTTCCCCTTTCTTGACCCTCAGTTGAATCAACAATGACATCAATCTGTCTGCCCTTAAAAATTTTCGCCTAGAAACAAGTTCTCCAGGAATAGATCCAAGTCATAATGTCGTTTGCCTCGGAAACAACTCTTTTGATCGAACTCCAAAAGATATTAATAACCAAACGCCATGGAAACAATTCTCAAGAAACATCTTAGCGATGAATTGTTTAGCGCGGGAATCAGGTTTCAGGTTTATATTAATTTGAAATGCGTCAGCGCAGAGATGCCAAAATCAAAAGGAACACGCTGAAAATTACGTTTAGGGATTATTTGGCGAAACGTTTTAGACAGGTTATGGGAATTATTTCGGCGAACACAGTTAGAGGACATTTTAAAAGATGATTTTAAAAGATGATTTTGAAGAAGATTTGATGGGTGAAAACTCTGTGGTCGTTATACTACACAAGTTCCATTTGAACAGTGTTGTGAGGTCCTCTACCCAACCCCGAAGGGTTCCAATCCCCTACCCCAACCCCGAAGGAAGCACCGGTCCTCAAGGTCCCCGCGGCTCCAAAGGGCCACCGGCCCTCAAGGGTTCCCTAGACCCCCAAAGGGACCCCGAGCCCAAAAGGGCTCCTCCCCCCCTTGGCCCCCTTGGCCACTCCCCTCCCTCTCCTCCCCCTCCTCAACCCTCACCCCTCCCCTCCCTCCCCTCCCCCTCCCCTCCTCCCTCCCCTCCCCCCTCACTCCGCCCTCCTCCCCTCCCCCTCCTCCCTCCCCCTCCCCCATTTTCATATTTTTTTTTTGTGCATTGAGACACAGAAGGGCCCCCCCTCCCCCCCGAGCCCCCCAAAAGGGCCCCCGGCGCCCAAAGGCTCCTGAGCCACCATTTTAATACTTTTTTAAGGCTCTATTATATCTTTTCAGAGCAAATTATTATTTTAGGGAATTATTTCGGCGAAACAGTTAAGAGACATTTAAAAGATAACTTTTTGAAGAGATTTTAGAGAGGATTTGAGGGTGAAACTCTGTGGTCGTTATAATACACAAGTTCCATTTGAACAGTGTCGGTGAGGTCTTTACCCCCCAACCCCAAAGTTTCCGATCCCCACCACCCCACCCCGAAGGAAGCACCCGGTCCTCAAATGGTCCCCCCAAGCCTCCCAAAGGACCACCCGGCCCTCAAGGGGACCCACAGTACCCTCAAAGGCTCTTCCCGAGCCCTCGTCTTTCGTTTATGTGTGTTGTCTGAAACTTATGATTTCGGACTTTTCTGAGCTAGATTTCTTAGTCTTTCGTTGTGTGTGTTGTCTGAAACCTATGATTTTGGGATGGATGGATTGCAATTTTTGACTTTCCTGAGCTGGATTTCTGAGCCGTTCATAGGAGTGTGTTGTCTGTGAAACTTATGATTTGAGATGTGTAGTTTGCAAGTTGAAACTTTTCAGAGCTATGATTCTTAGGTCTCTCATAGGCGCTTTTGTTGTCTGAAACTTCTAGTTTGGGATGAATAGTTTGCTATTTCAGGCTTTTCTATAAGCTAAGGTTTCCTAGTATTTCGTAAGTGAATGTTGTCTGAAACTTATGATTTGGGATATGTAAAATTACTATTCTGGGCTTTTCGAAGCTAGATTTCTTAGTCTTTCGTTGGTGTGTTGTGTTGTCTGAAACCTATGATTTGGGATGGGTTGGATTGCTATTTGACTTTTCTGAGCTGGATTTCTTAAAGCCGTTCATAGTGTGTGTCTTGTCTGAAAACTTATGATTTGGGATGGTTAATTTGTCTATTTTTGACTTTTCTGAGCTAGGTTTCTTAGCCGTTCATAGGGTGTGTGTTGTCTGAAACCTATATTTTGGGATATGTAAATTACTATTTCGGGCTTTTCTGAGTCGTGGATTTCTTAGTCTTTCATAGTATGTGTTGTCTGAAACCTATGATTTGGGATGTGGTGGTTTGCTATTTTTTGACTTTTCATAGCCAGATTTCTTAGTCTTTCGTAGGTGTGTGTTGTCTGAAAACTATGATTTGGATTGTGTGGATTGCTATTTTGACTTTTCTGAGCTAGATTTCTTAGCCTTTCATAGGTGTGTGCTTTCAGAAAATTATGATTTGGGAGGTGTAGTTTGCTTTTTGGACTTTTCAGAGCTAGGATTCTTAGTCACTCATAGGTGTTTGTTTGTCTGAAACTTCGAGTTTGGATGAAGTAGTTTGGCTATTTCAGACTTTTCTGAGCTAAGGTTTCTTAGTAATTCGTAGGTGAATATGTCTGAAACTTATGATTTGGGAATATGATTAAATTACTATTTCGGAAGCTTTTCTGAGTTGGATTTCTTAGTCTTTCATAGGTGTGTGATGTCTGAAAAACCTATGATTTGGGATGAGTGGTTTGCTTTTTTTTGGACTTTCCGAGCAGGATGTTCTGAGCCTTTCGTAGGTGTCTGTGTTGACTGAAACCTATGATTTGGGATGTGTGGGTTGCTATTTTTTGATTTTCTGAGCTAGGTTTCTTAGCCTTTCATAGGTATGCGTTGTCAGAAAATATGATTTGGGATGTGTAGTTTGCTATTTCAGCAGGCTTTTCTGAGCTAAGGTTTTCTAGTATTTTCGTAGGTGAATGTTGATCTGAAACCAATAGTTTGGGATGAGTAGTTTGCTATTTGGACTTTTCTGAGCTAGGTTCTTAGTCTTCGTTGGTGTGTGTTTGACTGAAACCTATGATTTGGGATATGTAGTTTGCTATTTTTGACTTTTCTGAGCTGGATTTATTAGCCTTTCATAGGTGTGTGTTTCCATGAACTGAAACCTATGATTGGGATGAATGGTTTGCTATTTTTGTCTTTTCTGATGCTAGATTTCTAGCCTTTCATAGGTATGTGTTGTCAGAAAATTAAGATTTGGGATGTGTAGTTTGCTATTTGAACTTTCAGAGCTATGATCTTAGTCCGTCATAGGCGTTTGTTGTCTGAAAAACTTCTAGTTTGGGATGAGTAGTTTCGCTATTTCAGGCTTTTCTGAGCTAAGGTTTCTTAGTCTTTCATAGGTGAATGTTGTCTGAAACCTATGATTTGGGATAGTAAATTACTATTTCGTATTGGCTTTTCTAAGCTAGATTTCTTAGTCTTTCATTGGTGTGTGTTGTCTGAAACCTATATGATTTGGGATGGGTGGATTGCTACTTTTTGACTTTTCTGAGCTGGATTTCTTAGCCTTCATAGGTTTTGTTTTGTCTGAAACCTATAAGTTTTGGATGACTAGTTTGCTATTTTTGACTTTTCTGAGCTAGGTTTCTTAGCCGTTCATAGGTGAGTGTTGTCTGAAACCTATGATTTGGGATATGTAAATTACTATTTCGGGCTTTTCTGAGTTGGATTTCTTAGTCTTTCCTTGGTGTGTGTTGTCTGAACCTATGATTTGGGATGGGTGGATTGCTACTTTTGACTTTTCTGAGCTGGATTTCTTACCCTTTCATAGGTGTTTGTTGTCTGAAACTATAGTTTGGGATGACTAGTTTGCTATTTGACTTTTCTGAGCTAGGGTTTTTAGCCGTTCATAGGTGAGTGTTGTCTGAAACCTATGACTTGGGATATGTAAATTACTATTTCGGGCTTTTCTGAGTTGGATTTCTTAGTCTTTTCATAGGTATGTGTTGTCTGAAACCTATGATTGGGGATGTGTGGGTGCCTTTTTTTTACTTTTTTCCGAGCTGGATTTCTTAGCCGTTCATAGGTGAGTGCTGTCTGAAACTTATGATTTGGGATGGTTAATTTGCTTTTTCCGGCTTTTATAGCTAGGTTTCTTAGCCTTTTCATAGGTGTGTGTTGTCAGAAAATTATGATTTGGGATGTGTAGTTTGCTATTTGGACTTTTCAGAGCTAGGATTCTTAGTCCATCATAGGTGTTTGTTGTCTGAAACCAATAGGTTGGGATGACTAGTTTGCTATTTCAGGCTTTTTTGACCTAGATTTCTTAGCCGTTCATAGGTGTGTATTGTCTGAAACTTATGATTTGGGATATGTAAATTACTATTTCGGGCTTTTCTGAGTTGGACACTTCTAATTTTTCCGTAGAAGATAGGAAAAGTTATACTATAATTGTGATTATTTTCAATGAAGATTAAAAGTTTCACTTTAATTCTAAATTTTCTTAATTCAATTCTGACCTTTCTCAATAGAGATGAAAAAATTAAAGTTCTGTTCCAAATATTTTCCCCGAAGAAGAAAAGTTCAACTTCGATTCTGAATTTTCTCAATGAAAATTAAATAAGTTATTGATCAAATCTATTTTCCCAAATGATATAAAAATTTCCACTTCAGTTCAGATTTTTTCTCAAAGAGATGAAGAAATTTAATGTTCTGTTCCAAATTTTTCATAGAAGACAGGAAAAGTTATACATTTTGATCGTGAATATTCGAGTTCTATTCTGAATTTTACCAAAGAATACATTTCAATTCTAATTTCCACAATAAAAAATTTAAGGTTCAATTCTAAATTTTTTGATGGAAGATAGAAAAAGTAATACCATACTTGTGAATATTTTCCCAGAAGATAAAAAGTTCTAGTTCAATTTAAAAATTTTCTCAACGAAATGAAGAAGAATTCAAGTTCTCTTCTGAATTTTACCAAAGAACACATTCAATTCTAATTTCAACAGAGAAAATAAAAATCTTCCCACTTCAGTTACTTATTGCACAAAGACATAAAGAAATTTAAAGTTCAATTCTAAATTTTTCGGTGGAAGATAGAAAAAGTAATACCATACTTGTGAATATTTTCATGGAAGATAAAAAGTTCTAGTTCAATTTAAAATTTTCTCAACGAAGTGAAGGAAAGTTCAAGTTCTCTTCTGAATTTTCTCAATGAAAAGAAATTAGTCATTGATCATTTCTATTTTTTCCAAAAATAATATAAAAATTTTCCACTTTAGTTCAGATCTGGATCGAAGAGATGAAAAATTTAAATACTGTTCCAAATTTTTCACTGAAGATAAAAAGTTCATGTTCTCTTCGGAATTTTACCAAAGAACAAAATTCGCAATTCTAATTTCTCCAGAGAAAATAAAATCTTCCACTTCAGTTCTTTATTTCACAAAAGACATAAAGAAATTTAAAGTTCAATTCCAAATTTTTCGGTGGAAGATAGAAAAAGTAATACCATACTTGTGAATATTTTCCCGGAAGATAAAAAGTTCGAGTTCAATTTAAAATTTTCTCAACGAAGTGAAGAAAAGTTCAAGTTCTCTTCTGAACTTTACCAAAGAACACACTTCAATCTAATTTCTCCAGAGAAAACAAAAATCTTCCACTTCAGTTCTTTATATCACAAAGACATAAAGAAATTTAAAGTTCAATTCTAATTTTTCGGTGGAAGATAGAAAAAGTAATATCATACTTGTGAATATTTTCAAGGAAGATAAAAGTTTCTAGTTCAATTTAAAATTTTCTCAATGAAGTCAAGGAAAGTTCAAGTTCTCTTCTGAAATTTTACCAAAAGAACACACTTCAATTCTAATTTCTGCAGAGAAAACAAAAATCTTCCACTTCAGTTCTTTATTTCACAAAAGACACAAAGAAATTTAAAGTTCAATTCTAAATTTTTCGGTGGAAGATAGAAAAATTAATACCATACTTGTGATTATTTTCCCGGAAGATAAAAAGTTCTAGTTCAATTTAAAATTTTCTCAACAAAGTGAAGAAAAGTTCATGTTCTCTTACTGAACTTTACCAAAGAACACAATTCAATTCTAATTTCTCCAGAGAAAATAAAAATCTTCCACTTCAGTTTTAAGTTCCCAAAGAAATAAAGAAAATTTAAAGTTCTATTCTAATTTTTAGATGGAAGATAGAAAAAAGTAATACTATGACTGCGATTGTTTTCCATGAAGATCAAAAGTTTCACTTTATTTTTTAATTTTTCTTAAATTCAGTTCTGATTTTTCTCAAAGAGATGAAAAATTTAAAGGTCTGTTCCAAAGATTTTTCATAGAAGATAGAAAAAGCTATACATTGATTGTGAATATTCAACATGAAGATAAGGAACTCCAATTTAATTCTGAGTTTTCTTGAAGAAGTGCAAATTCTTCAAGTTCTCTTCTGAATTTCTTAAAAAAGAGAAAAAAGTTAATTCAATTCTGAATGTTTACCAATGAAAATGAAAAAACCTTCCACTTCAGTTCTTAATTTCTCAAAGACATAAAAAATTTAAAGTTTTCAGTTCTAAATTTTTCTGTAGAAGATAGGAAAAGTTATACTATGATTGTGATTATTTTCCAGTGAAGATAAAAAGTTTCACTTAATTCTAATTTCTTAAGTTCACTACCGATTTTTTTTTGCAGAGAGATGAAAAATTTAAAGTTCCTGTTTCAAATTTTTCATAGAAGATAGAAAAAGTTATACATTGACTTGAATATTCGACATGAAGATAAGGAGCATCACTTTAATTCTGAGTTTTCTCGAAGAAGTGCAAAATGTTCAAGTTCTCTTCTGAATTTTCTTAAAGAAGTGAAAAAAGTTAGCTCAATTCTGAATTTTACCAATGAAATGAAAAAAGCTTCCACTTCAGTTCTTAATTCCTCAAAGACATAAAAAACTCAAAGTTCTCTTCTAATTTTCCAAGAAAATAAAAAGGCTCCACTTCAGTTCTGGTTTTTTTTCTCAAAGAAATGAAAAATTTAAAGTTCATTTCTAATTTTAAGTTAAATTTTAGCTCCTTTTGTCATATGGATTTACCCATCAAATTTTTAAATTAGAAAAATGAGTGACTCGTTCTATTATTAAAGACAATCGTTCAAAAACTCGTTCATCTAACCTTCAAAACAATAGGTTAGGTTAGGTATAAATAAATATTAATAAATAAATAGAAACATTTCTACATGTTTAAGTTAGGTTAGGTTAGGTTAACTTATCTGAGTGCTCATGATAAGTTAACCTACCCTTTTCCGGTGAGTATGGTAGGTTAGGTTAGACTAGATTAAGTTAGTTTAGATTAGGTTAGGTTAGGTTAGCCGAACGTACGCTTCACTTAGGTTAGCTTAGGTTAGATGAGAGACATGCAAAAAGTTAGGTGTATGATTAGGTTAGGTTAGGTTAGATTAAGTTACGGTTAGGTTAAGTTTTGTTAGACTAGGTTAACCTACGTACGCGCGCGTACGTAGGCTAACCTAGTCTAACCTAACTTAACCTAACCTAACTTAATTTAACCTAACCTAACCTAATCATACACCTAACTTTTTGCATGTCTCTATCTAACCTAAGCTAACCTAAGTGAAGCGTACGTAGGCTAACTTAACCTAACCTAATCTAACCTAACTTAATCTAGTCTAACCTAAGGGAACCTAACCATTACTCTGTGTACCGGAAAAGGTTAGGTTAACTTATCATGAGCACTCATGATAAGTTAACCTTACCTAACCTAACTTAAAACATGTAGAAATGTTTCTATTTATTTATTAATATTTATTTATACCTAACCTAACCTATTGTTTGAAGGTTAGATGAACGAGTTTGAACGATTGTCTTTAATAATAGAACGAGTCACTCATTTTCTAATTTAAAAATTTGATGGGTAAATCCATATGACAAAAGGAGCTAAAATTTAATTTAAATTAGAAATGAACTTTAAATTTTCATTTCTTTGAGAAAAAACCAGAACTGAAGTGGAGCCTTTTTTATTTTCTTGGAAAAAATTAGAAGAGAACTTTGAATTTTTTATGTCTTTGAGGAATTAAGAACTGAAGTGGAAGCTTTTCTCATTTTCATTGGTAAAATTCAGAATTGAGCTAACTTTTTTCACTTCTTTAAGAAAATTCAGAAGAGAACTTGAACATTTTGCACTTCTTCGAGAAAACTCAGAATTAAAGTGATGCTCCTTATCTTCATGTCGAATATTCAAATCAATGTATAACTTTTTCTATCTTCTATGAAAAATTTTGAAACAGAACTTTAAATTTTTCATCTCTTGCAAAAATCGGTAGTGAACTTAAGAAAATTAGAATTAAAGTGAAACTTTTTTATCCTTCACTGGAAAATAATCACAATCATAGTATAACTTTTCCTATCTTCTACAGAAAAAATTTAGAACTAAACTTTAAATTTTTTATGTCTTTGAGAAATTAAGAACTGAAGTGGAAGGTTTTTTCATTTTCATTGGTAAATTCAGAATTGAATTAACTTTTTTCTCTTCTTTAAGAAAATTCAGAAGAGAACTTGAACAATTTGCACTTCTTCGAGAAAACTCAGAAATTAAATTGGAGTTCCTTATCTTCATGTTGAATATTCACAATCAATGTATAACTTTTTCTATCTTCTATGAAAAATTTGGAACAGAACTTTAAATTTTTCATCTCTTTGAGAAAAATCAGAACTGAATTTAAGAAAAAATTAAAAATAAAGTGAAACTTTTGATCTTCATGGAAAACAATCGCAGTCATAGTATTACTTTTTCTATCTTCCATCTAAAAATTTAGAATAGAACTTTAAATTTCTTTATTTCTTTGGGGAACTTAAAACTGAAGTGGAAGATTTTTATTTTCTCTGGAAATTCAGAAATTAGAATTGAATTGTGTTCTTTGGTAAAGTTCAGGTAGAGAACATGAACTTTTCTTCACTTCGTTGAGAAAATTTTTAAATTGAACTAGAACTTTTTATCTTCCGGGAAAATAATCACAAGTATGGTATTAATTTTTCCTATTCCACCGAAAAAAATTTAGAATTGAAACTTTAAATTTCTTTATGTCTTTTGTGAAATAAAGACCTGAAGTGGAAGATTTTTGTTTTCTCTGTAGAATGTAGAATCGAAGTGTGTGTTCTTTGGTAAAATTCAGAAGAGAACTTGAATTTTCCTTAACTTCATTGAGAAAATTTTAAATTGAACTAGAACTTTTATCTTCCGTGAAAATATTCACAAGCATTATATTACTTTTTCTATCTTCCACCAAAAAATTAGAAATTGAACTTTAAATTTCCTTTATGTCTTTGTGAAATAAAGAACTGAAGTGGAAGATTTTTGTTTTGCTCTGGAGAAATTAGAATTGAAGTGTGTTCTTTGGTAAAGTTCAGAAGAGAACTTGAACTTTCCTTGACTTCGTTGAGAAAATTTAAATTGAACTAGAACTTTTTATCTTCCGTGAAAATATTCACAAATATGATATCACTTTTTCTATCTTCCATCGAAAATTAGAATTGAACTTTAATTTCTTTATGTCTTTGTGAAATAAAGAACTGAAGTGGGAAGATGTTTTTGTTTTCTCTGAGAAATTAGAATTGAAGTGTGTTCTTTGGTAAAGTTCAGAAGAGAACTTGAACTTTTCTTCACTTCGTTGAGAAAATTTTAAATTGAACTAGAACTTTTTATCTTCCGGGAAAATATTCACAAGTATGGTATTACTTTTTCTATCTTCCACCGAAAAATTTGGAATTGAACTTTAAAATTTCTTTATGTCTTTGTGAAATAAAGAACTGAAGTGGAAGATTTTATTTTCTCTGGAGAAATTAGAATTGAATTTTGTTCTTTGGTAAAATTCCGAAGAGAACATGAACTTTTTTATCTTCAGTGAAAAAATTTGGAACAGTATTTTAATTTTTTCATCTCTTCGATCCAGATCTGAACTAAAGTGGAAAAATTTTTATATTATTGTGAAAAATAGAAATGATCAATGACTAATTTCTTTTTCATTGAGAAAAATTCAGAAGAGAACTTGAACTTTCCTTCACTTCGTTGAGAAAATTTTAAATTGAACTAGAACTTTTTATCTTCCATGAAAATATTCACAAGTATGGTATTACTTTTTCAATCTTCCACCGAAAAATTTAGAATTGAACTTTTAAATTTCTTTATGTCTTTGTGAAATAAGGAACTGAAGTGGAAGATTTTTATTTTCTCTGTTGAAATTAGAATTGAATTGTGTTCTTTGGTAAAAATTCAGAAGAGAACTTGAATTCTTCTTCACTTCGTTGAGAAAATTTTAAATTGAACTAGAATTTTTTATCTTCTGGGAAAATATTCACAAGTATGGTATTACTTTTTTCTATCTTCCACCGAAAAATTTAGAATTGAACTTTAAATTTTTTATTGTGGAAATTAGAATTGAAATGTGTTCTTTGGTAAAATTCAGAATAGAACTCGAATATTCACGATCAAAGTATAACTTTTCCTATCTTCTATGAAAAATTTGAACAGAACTTTAAATTCTTCATCTCTTTGAGAAAAATCTGAACTGAAGTGAAATTTTTATATTATTTTGGGGAAAATAGATTTGATCAATAACTTATTTCATTTTCATTGAGAAATTCAGAATCGAAGTTGAACTTTTCTTCTTCCGGGAAAATATTTGGAACAGAACTTTAATTTTTTCATCTCTTTGAGAAAGTCGGAATTGAATTTAAGCAAAATTTAGAATTAAAGTGAAACTTTTTATCTTCATGGAAAATAATCACAATCATAGTATAACTTTTCCTATCTTCTACGGAAAAATTTAGAAGTGTCCAACTCAGAAAAGCCCGAAATAGTAATTTACATATCCCAAATTATAAGTTTCAGACAACACACACCTATGAACGGCTAAGAAATCTAGCTCAGAAAAGCCTGAAATAGCAAACTAGTCATCCCAAACTATTGGGTTTCAGACAACAAACACCTATGATGGACTAAGAATCCTAGCTCTGAAAAGTCCAAATAGCAAACTAACACATCCCAAATCATAATTTTTTCTGACAACACACACCTATGAAAGGCTAAGAAACCTAGCTAATAAAAGCCGGAAATAGCAAATTAACCATCCCAAATCATAAGTTTCAGACAGCACTCACCTATGAACGGCTAAGAAATCCAGCTCGGAAAAGTCAAAAAATAGCAACCCACACATCCCAAATCATAGGTTTCAGACAACACATACCTATGAAAGACTAAGAAATCCAACTCAGAAAAGCCCGAAATAGTAATTTACATATCCCAAATCATAGGTTTCAGACAACAACACTCACCTATGAACGGCTAAGAACCTAGCTCAGAAAAGTCAAAAATAGCAAACTAGTCATCCCCAAACTATAGGTTTCAGACAACAAACACCTATGAAAGGCTAAGAAATCCAGCTCAGAAAAGTCAAAAGTAGCAATCACCCATCCCAAATCATAGGTTTCAGACAACACACACCAATGAAAGACTAAGAAATCTAGCTTAGAAAAGCCCGAAATAGTAATTTACATATCCCAAATCATAGGTTTCAGACAACATTCACCTATGAAAGACTAAGAAACCTTAGCTCAGAAAAGCCTGAAATAGCGAAACTACTCATCCCAAACTAGAAGTTTCAGACAACAAACGCCTATAGGACGGACTAAGAATCATATTAGCTCTGAAAAGTTCAAATAGCAAACTACACATCCTAAATCTTAATTTTCTGACAACACATACCTATGAAAGGCTAAGAAATCTAGCTCAGAAAGACAAAAATAGCAAACCATTCATCCCAATCATAGGTTTCAGTCAACACACACCTATGAAAGGCTAAATAAATCCAGCTCAGAAAAGTCAAAAATAGCAAACTACATATCCCAAATCATAGGTTTCAGTCAACACACACCAACGAAAGACTAAGAAACCTAGCTCAGAAAAGTCAAAAATAGCAAACTACTCATCCCAAACTATTGGTTTCAGACAACATTCACCTACGAAATCACTAGAAAACCTTAGCTCAGAAAAGCCTGAAATAGCAAACTACACATCCCAAATCATAATTTTCTGACAACGCATACCTATGAAAGGCTAAGAAACCTAGCTCAGACAAAAAACAAAAATCAGCAACCCACACATCCCAAATCATAGGTTTCAGTCAACACACACACCTACGAAAGGCTCAGAAATCCTGCTCAGAAAAGTCCAAAAAGCAAACCACTCATCCCAAATCATAGGTTTCAGACATCACACACCTATGAAAGACAGAAATCCAACTCAGAAAAGCACGAAATAGTAATTTACATATTCCCAAATCATAAGTTTCAGACAACATTCACCTACGAAATACTAAGAAACCTTAGCTCAGAAAAAGTCTGAAATAGCCAACTACTCATCCCAACTCGAAGTTTCAGACAACAAACACCTATGAGTGACTAAGAATCCTAGCTCTGATAAGTCCAAAAAGCAGACTACACCTCCCAAATCATAATTTTCTGAAAGCACACACCTATGAAAGGCTAAGAAATCTAGCTCAGAAAAGTCAAAAATAGCAATCCACACAATCCAAATCATAGGTTTCAGACAACACACACCTACGAAAGACTAAGAAACCTGGCTATGAAAAGTCAAAAAATAGCAACCCACACATCCCAAATCATAGGTTTCAGACAACACATACCTATGAAAGACTAAGAAATCCAACTCAGAAAAGCCCGAAATAGTAATTTACATATCCCAAATCATAGGTTTCAGACAACACTCACCTATGAACGGCTAAGAAACCTAGCTCAGAAAAGTCAAAAATAGCAAATTAACCATCCCAAATCATAAGTTTCAGACAAGACACCCCTATGAACGGCTAAGATATCCAGCTCAGAAAAGTCAAAAATAGCAATCCACCCATCCCAAATCATAGGTTTCAGACAACACACACCAACGAAAGACTAAGAAATCTAGCTTAGAAAAGCCCGAAATAGTAATTTACATATCCCAAATCATAAGTTTCAGACAACATTCACTTACGAAATACTAGGAAACCTTAGCTTAGAAAAGCCTGAAATAGCAAACTATTCATCCCAAACTAGAAGTTTCAGACAACAAACGCCTATGAGAGACTAAGAATCATAGCTCTGAAAAGTTCAACTTGCAAACTACACATCTCAAATCATAAGTTTCAGACAACACACTCCTATGAACGGCTCAGAAATCCAGCTCAGGAAAGTCAAAAATTGCAATCCATCCATCCCAAATCATAGGTTTCAGACAACACACACCAACGAAAGACTAAGAAAATCTAGCTCAGAAAAGTCAGAAATCATAAGTTTCAGACAACACACATCAACGAAAGACGGGGGCTCGGGAAGAGCCTTTGAGGGTCTGTGGGTCCCTTGAGGGCCGGGTGATCCTTTGGGAGCTCGGGGGGACCTTTGAGGACCGGGTGCTTCCTTCGGGGTTGGGGTGGTGGGGATCGGAACCCTTTGGGGTTGGGGTAAAGGACCTCACGACACTGTTCAATGGAACTTGTGTATTATAACGACCACAGAGTTTTCACCCTCAAATCCTCTTCTAAAATCTCTTCAAAAATTATCTTTTAAAATGTCTCTAACTGTTTCGCCGAAATAATTCCCTAAAATAATAATTTGTTCTGAAAAGATATAATAGAGCCTTAAAAAAGTATTAAAATGGTGGCTCAGGAGCCTTTGGGGCGCCGGGGCCCTTTGGCGGGCTCGGGGGGGGGAGGGGGCCCTTCTGTGTCTCAATGCACAAAAAAAAATATTGAAAAATGGGGGAGGGGGAGGGGGGAGGGGAGGGGGAGGGATGAGGGACGGGGGGGGAGGGGGAGGGAGGGGAGGGGGGAGGAGAGGGAGGGGAGGGGCCCTTTTGGGGCCAAGGGGGGAGGGGGCCCTTTGGGGCCCTGGGGGGGTCCTTGGGGGTCTAGGGGACCCTTGAAGGCCGGGTGGTCCTTTGGGAGCCCGGGGGACCTTTGAGGACCGGGGGCTTCCTTCGGGGTTGGGGTAGGGGGATCGGAACCCTTCGGGGTTGGGGGTAGAGGGACCTCACAACACTGTTCAAATGGAACTTGTGTAGTATAACGACCACAGAGTTTCACCCTCAAATCCTCTTCTAAAATCATCTTTTAAAATCATCTTTTAAAATGTCTCTAACTGTTTCGCCGAAATAATTCCATAACATGTCTAAAACAGTTTCGCCCAAATAATCCCTAAACGTAATTTCAGCGTGTTCCTTTTGATTTTGGCATCTCTGCGCTGACGCATTTCAAATTAACAAGAAACCTGATTCCCTCGCTAAAACAATTCATCGCTAAGATGTTTCTTGGAGAATTGTTTCCATGGCGTTTGGTTATTAATATCTTTTGGAGTTCGATCAAAAGAGTTGTTTCCGAGGCAAAGACATTAATGACTTGGATCTATTCCTGGAGAAATGTTTCTAGGCGAAAATTTTTAAGGTCAGACAGATGATGTCATTGGTTGATTCAACTGTCAAGAAAGGGAAGTCCAAAACAACAACAACAACAAATACTATTTCTGGATCATAACATTCTTCCCTAGCGGCCACTTGGCCAAAAACAACAACAACAAATACTCTTTCCTAGATCATAACATTCGCCTCGAGCGTGCCAAAAACACCCCTGGAGAAAGAGGTCATTGACCCATTAACCACATGTTTCTCCCTAGGGACTCTATGCCCATATTTGGGGTGCAAAAAAGTTGTAGGTTGCAGCAGGGGTGAGGGACAGGACCTTTAGGGTCATCTCTACTGCAATAAATGCCAGGAGGGGTGGAGTAAACGCCAAGAACCGCTATCATCCTGTGAGGGTACATTTGTTCTCGGTAACCAAAAAATTGTTAATATTTGAATTTTTATGGACCAAAAGCGTTGTCAACTCACTTCTTAGTTTCTGTAGGTAGGGGGGGGGGGGAGTGCAGTCCAACACAGCAGCCACCGGGGGGGGGTGTTTTTTGTTTATTTGCTGTATCGCTGTATCGGTAGCGATACAGCTGATACTGACAACGCTGACAAAAAATATATATGCTGAAGTGACTGTCCGAAATTCGTGAATGCCGACATTTACCAGTGAATGTCCGAAATACCTTTTTTCTCCTGGATTTAGTCAGCGTTGCCAGTCAACTTTTGAATATAATGCAAGGTTTGATGATGAAAGTTTAGGTCCGATTGGGTTCGGTTAGGTTGGGTTAGCTTAGCTTAGGCTTTTAGCCCATTTCTGATATTTATAACCAAATTTATCTACCCAAAACTAACAAAATCTAACCTACCTTTAACTTTACCATCATAGCTTGCATAAGACTGAAAAAGCTGACTCGCAAAGCTAATTGAATCCAAGCAGAGAAAAAGGAAATTTAGACATTCACCGGTGAATGTCGACATTAGCCAGATTTTGGACATTAATGGTAACTCATTAATATTCGGAAATTCATTAATGTTTCTTAACGATAAGACATAATCACGTTTTTATGAAGGTAAAGTAAGACTATAACTTATATTCTGTACATGACTCGGCTTTGTCTCTTCTTGCTTTGTAAAACGTTAGGGATTTATGATTATTCCTGGAACGCCAGCCTTTCTTGGCTTTAATATTTCTTGGCGATAAGCTATAATCGCCTTTTGTGGAGGTAAAAGAAGACTAAAACTTATATTCTGTACATGACTCGGCTTTGTCTCTTCTTGCTTTGTAAAAACGTTAGGGATTTATGATTTTCCTGGAACGCCAGCCTTTCTTGGCTTTAATATTTCTTGGCGATAAGCTATAATAATCGCCTTTTGTGGAGGTAAAAGAAGACTAAAACTTATATTCTGCACATGACTCGGCTTTGCCTCTTCTTGCTTTGTAAAAACGTTAGGGATTTATGATTTTTCCTGGAACACCAGGGCCTTTCTTGGCTTTAATATTTCTTGGCGATAAGCTATAATCGCCTTTTGTGGAGGCTTTTAAGAACTTAGGGATTTATGATTTTTCTGGACACCCGTCCTATCCTTGGCTGTAATATTTCTTGACGATAAGCTATAATCACCTTTTGTGACGTCTTAAAAAGAAGACTAAAACTTATATTCTGTACATGACTCGGCTTTGTCTCTTCTTGCTTTTGTAAGAACGTTACTAAAACTTATATTACTGCAGATGACTCGGGGATTTTATGATTTTTCCTGGAACACCAGTCTTTCTTGGCTTTAATATTTCTTGGCGATAAGCTGTAATCGCCTTTTGTGGAGGTAAAAGAAGACTAAAAAAAACTAAAACTTATATTCTGTACATGACTCGGCTTTGTCTCTTCTTGCTTTGTAATCTTCCTTTGCTTTGTAAAAAAACGTTAGGGATTATGATTTTTCTGGAATGCCAGCCTTCTTGGCTTTGAATATTTCTTGGCGATAGGTAACGTTAGGGATGTTATGATTTTTCCTGGAACACCAGCCATTCTTGGTTTTAATATTTCTTGGCGATAAGGTATAATCGCCTTTTGTGGAGGTAAAAGAAGACTAAAACTTATATTCTGTACATGACTCGGCTTTGTCTCTTCTTGCTTTGTAAGAACGTTAGGGATTTATGATTTTTTCCTGGAACACCAGCTTTTCTTGGCTTTAATATTTCTTGGCGATAAGGTATAATCTCCTTTTGTGGTAAAGGTAAAAGAAGACTAAAACTTACATTCCTTACACGACTCGGCTTTGTCTCTTCTTGCTTTGTAAAAAAAACGTCAGGAATTACGATTTTCCCCGGAACGCAAACCTTTCTTGAATTTAATTTTTCTTAACGATAAGGCATAATCTTGTTTTGTGGAGGTAAAGGAAAATACAAAAATGATAGAAGCTTATAATGATAACACAAAGGTCAAACTGGCCTTCAAAAGATTCAAAGGCCAGTAGGAAGATGTATTGGAAAAGACTGTTCTGAATGTAGTAATAGCAGCATAATAATACAAGGCACTTGTCTATTAGCAATCAATTATATTTCCCCATACTATCCATTAGGCACCTTCCCTTAATGTGTACCTTAAACATTGACACAGGGAAAGCAGCATCTTACTCCGTTTTAGAATATGGGTAAAAGCTAACGTTTCTATTATCAATCTCAGGTAAATTGTCACCGGAGCTTTTTGTAAATTGAGCTATTAATTTCCACTTAGTTTCTAAGCAACCTTGTACAGATCTTGTGTGATTTGAATGAACTGAGAGAACGTTTCTTACTATTCAGTTTGTTAAAAATTTTGAGCGTGTTATTACCTAATGACTAAGCCCCATTGACATGATTAGCTAAAGAAAAATTCTTTAGTGATCCCCCCCCCCCCCAATAAATTAATCTGTTTAAGAAAACAATTCTTGTTCTCTAGTAAACCACTATATAGTAAATCACTTCAGTTATTCCTTTTCTAAGAAACTTCTTCAGAAACGTCCGGATAAAACATGTCAGTAAAACCAAATCCAGTTTTTTGGTAACCAGATGGGCCCCTGTGGATCTAAAGCTGAGGCAGCAACTTTCCAATTTCGATACCCCAAAAAATGAAGGGATTTAAAAAATGGCAAATACATAGGTAAATCAAGAAAGTAATGAATACTACCATGTCATCTATTTAATTTATTGGTTTTCCTTGATTACTGGAATTAGAAAGATTTCCTTTTATTTCCGGCCAGGGAATCGAAAATCCTATTTTTATGAAAACTTTGATGAATGGTAAACTCATAAAAACAAAAATATGAAATTTACTAAATGTTTGTTGTCATTAAAAGTGGGCGAATATTGTGTTAGAAACGATTTCTGCTCATTCGAGCGTTTAAACAGAGAGAAAAAGATAGAATAATTTCCAATGATTCCATGAAAAGGGGAGATTTATAGCTAGGAGCATAATGAGTGCTGCAAGGAAATTTTCCAGAGGGGGTAGGAGGAGTAAGAAAAATCTTGGTCTTCTAGCTTTTCCGGTATGCATTGCCTGAAACCGTATCTGTTCTTAAACTGGAACCTAACATTGCACCTGTCATTCACTTGAATAACGGCTAACTTTACACTATTTTAGACTGTCTTAAATAAAAAAAAGTATTAAAATACTGTTGATCAAGTGGAAGCTTGGTCATTTGTTTAACCATTGGTCAGCTCAGCTGCGTTTTTGCGTAAAAACCGTCTATTCTGCGTTTTCTGTTAAATTCTATCCGTTTTTATTGCATTTTAATACTTCAAATCGGTTTGATTAAAACACCTCCATCAAGCCTTTGGAAAACGTGTCCATTAAAGAAAAGGTTATTGGATTTTAATCAAACACCAGTTATACAATTTTGTGGTTTGTATTTTAACGGAGAGAGTTAACCGACTTGTTACGGTATGAACGATTGTATTTGTTTTTATTCCATCCGCTGTCTGTGAGGCGTTCTGCGCAAGACTAAAAATCACTTCTATTAGCCAGGTGTAAATAAGAATTGATAATTAATGTATTAGCGTCAAGAGCGTATCCAGGATTATATCCCCGGGGGGGGGGGGACATTTTTCGAGAGTGTTCTACACAAAAAAACTTAAGAAAGTAAATCAAAAATTTGTTTAAATGCATTTTGTTATGTTAAGTTTTTACGAGTGGGGCAAGAATTTTTTTAGAATAGGGGGGGAGTGGGACTAAACTAGATAACCCCCTGGATAAGGTCATTAGTGGGGCCTTACTACTTTTTCAAGGACATGCCCTCCTCGAATTTTAAGAACATGCCCTCCCTTTCCCAGATTAGATTCAAGCGCATACCCTCTGACGTCACTGCGTCCCTGTTTCTATGCAAATTCCAACCCCTGGCGAGATTCCCAGTTTTATTTTATCTAATTAATCGGAGTGTGGTCGGGATAATAGGGAAAATAACAAGGGAAGCTCCTAGCCCCTCGCACCTGTTTCTACCTGGCAAGATTCCTGCCCAGAGGCCAGATTTGACATGTCCAGGCAAGATTTGGCACGTCCAGGCAAGATTTGACATGCCCAGGTAAGATTCCTATGAGAACTCTGGTAAAATTCCCATGACAGCCCCTGACAAGATTCCCACCTTGGCGAACTTCCCACCTTGGCAAGATTCCCACCCTGGCAAGATTCCAAGCGCATGCCCTATTTCTAGGTGTTTCAATTGATTGGAATGTGGTCGGGATAATACACAAGTTCAATTAACAGGGGGAGCTCTTAAACCCCTCGCACCTAAACAACGCAGTCACATGTTCTATTAAAGGGAACACACTTGGAAAGACTCAATGAAACACCCCTCTGGACTCCAATGACGTCATACGACTTATCCCCTTTCAAATGGACAGGT
>CM051270.1:54093607-54118607 GCA_027921565.1 Artemia sinica
AGCCATGGATGTAGAGCAGCCATCAATAAACTGGGATGCCGCATGTCTTTGTGATGAATGGAAAAGGTTTGAAAAGCATGCCAAGCTCATGTTCAGCATCCCACTGTCAGGGAAATCAGAGAAGGTCATTTGCACCTACCTCTTGATATGGATAGGTGATAAGGGACAAGAAATCTTTGACAAATTCACAGTATCCAATGATGACTCTGACAAGATTGAGGTCTATCTGATGAAGTTTTGTGAATATGAGGCACCAAAAACAAACAGCCTTTTTGCAAGATTTTTGTTCCACAAGAGAGATTAAATGAATCTAGAGACTATTGAAAACTTCATTACAGAACTGAAAAAGCTAGTTAGACCATGTGGGTATGATAAACCTAATGAAATGGTACAAGACCGTATAGTTTGTGTAATACAAGATACCCAAATAAGAGAATGGCTACTGATAGACTCTTACATTGCAAACAGCAGAATAGAAATACAGACTGTACAAAACAACCCAGGCACAATTGAAAACGTTTGAAGGAAAAGAGGATACTATAAAGAAGGAAATAGACCTACTGCACAGGAGTACACACTATTGTATGGAAAGAAACAAACAGGACCATATATATTTAGGCCTTTGGAAATCCCGAGTCTGCTATTTCTGTGGTGGGGAATTCACACCAAACCATTTGTGACCAGCTAAAGGGAAGACTTGTGCCAAGTGCAAAAAGCCTAACCCTTTTGCACGCATTTGCAAAAGTTCAAAAGCCATTGATGCTGTTGCAGATGATAACATCAGTAAGTTAGAATGTGAGGAGACAGAAGATGAAATCTTCCTGCATGCAATTGAGACAACTGATGGAAGGGATGAAGCTTTTGTCATGCTTAGTATCATCAATCAGATTCCCATGGGCGTAGCCAGCATATTGTCTATGAGGGGGGGGGGGCAGTCAATAGTCTGATGGAGGGCGTTTTATCAACTGCTTTTCCAACCATCAGCTTTTTCAGCTGTATCTAATGTAAATTTGAAGGTCTAAGGGGGGGGGCAGCCACCCCCCCTGTCAAATGTACTAATCTTTCATCAGCACCAGAGAAGTTGCCTTTCTATGTAGTCAAGCATTGACTTGTTACCAATCCTTGGCATCAGATCCAGCATTGATATGAACCTAGTGAAGTTGGTGATGAACATCAGAAATGAACCAACCACAGATAATGTCAGCAACACTGTTGGAAAATACAAGGACCTATTCAAATGTATTGGAAGATTAGAAGCAAAATACCATTTTTATTTGAAGGAGGACAGCATGCCAAAGGTATATCCACCAAGAAGAGTGCCTACATCTCTCAAAGATTAGCTGAAACAAGAGCTAGTCAGAATGGAGGAACAACGTACAATAGAGAAGGTAACCACATCCACAGAATGGGTAAATGCCATGGTTGCCAATGAAAAAAAAAGATGGGAGCTTGAGAATTTGCATTGATCTAGTGGACCTGAACAAATCCATCAAGCACCCATTTTACCCCACACCTGACACCATGTAGTATTTCCCAATTTAAGATTTATTTAGACCCAGGCACCTACAAAATAATAAAGCATAAGCAAAAGCAAGGGCATCAAACACAAGCAAGGTAAGCAAGCATCAACACAAGTGCAGGCACAAGCACAAGATCATATCACTTCACTTTTAGGCAAATATGCAACAACAGAGATATGCCTAGTAGTGAAGCACACTAAGACATTTATTCATTTATCTCATCCATTATCTAGTGAAAGTAAACATAGAGATTACAATTTTGAATTTTGCCTGCATAAGGTCTCTCAATTGGCTAGGAATGATAATTTGAAAGTAAATTTGTAGTTTTAGCTATGCATCAAATTTTGCTTGTAAATGGTTGATGCCTAGACATTGAATTCTGGCAAAACAAGTTTCTCTACATATGATTCTAGCTAAACATGCTTGTGAACACTGCTTCAAGGGAGGGTAATTTTATGGTTATTCATATTATTGACTTACAGGTAAAGTAAACATACCACTCAATGCCTATTTATACTATTTCAAATACAATAATCATTTTTGTTGTAAATGAATTTTACCCCCATCTTTTTGTATACAAATTCAGGGTATAGGGTAAAATACCTCTTTTCGGAAAGAACCAATTTTCTTCGGCATTCCGGAAAAACAGAGACATGTTTTCGGACCGCCCCTATTTTACTATTGCATGACGCAATGCAAGTGTAGTAACAACATCCCCACCTTTTATCGTCTTCTTGGTGAAAGACGTCATGAAGGAAAATTTGTACAAAAATAACTTAAAAGCTAATTGGAAATAAAAACAAAAATATGGGTTAGTGGCAATGCAAATAAATATTGAAGGTAGTTACAACCTGCCATTACAGAAACAAGGTTAAGCGTGTATCCGTTTTTATTGTGATTTATAAATTCGACAGTGTTTCAAAGAAACCAACAATTGTACACAAAAAAGAATTTTCTTCTAATGAGCTAAATACAGAATTACGGTACTTTTGCGCCAAAAAGCCAGTGTAATAACATGGAATAACACGCACAAGAATAACACGGACAAATTTTACTACTCTCCTCCTAACCCAAATGATTAAGTTAAGTTTTATCAGAAAGTAAAGTTTTAATCTATAGAATTAAGTTTTAAGTTTTTTTAAATAAAAGTAAAGAGTGACATTATAACTTAAAACGAACAGAAATTATTCCGTATATGAAAGGGGCTATCCCCTCCTCAACACCTCTCTCTTTACGCTAAATTTCAACTCTGTGTAGCAACTCTACTTTTTAAAACAATAAAAACTTAAGCGTAAGGAGCAAGGCGTTGAGGAGGGGACAGTCCCTTTCATATCTGGAATAATTTCTGTTCGTTTTAAGTTTTAATGTCACTCCTTACTTTCAGTAAAAAAAAATCGCTCTTTTTAAATTTAATTTCTGAATGTTTTTCAACTAATGAAGGGTCGAATTTGGCTCACTGTACATGGAAAATTAAAACAAAATTTGCATATTAATTTTGACGGATTTATTCCATTTATGAAGGCCTCTTCCATAATGCCCTGCTCTTTACGCTAAAGCTGTTAGCACTTTTAAAAAAGCTTCCTATTGTAATTAAATGGCCCCTGTGTTTTCAATTTTAGTAAACAGTCGAACTTTAGCATGAAGGGCAAGGTATTGAGAAGTGGCCATCCTTCATATATAGAGTAATTTCTGTTCGTTTTCAAATAATGCCGGTGGATCTGGTTGACCCTCTATGAAATAGACCCCTCCCCCTCACGGAAAAATCATCTGTGGAAATTTTATCCAATGTAAAGTTCACCCTCTCCCTGTCAAATTCCCTCCAGCCAGTTTCATTTTCGCCGTGAATCCCCCCCCTCCTCTGTAAAATTACTTGCAGACGACTCAGCCTAAAATAAGTCTCCTTTGTATTCTTTCAATTGAATAAGACTTAAATCTCTAATCGGTTTCTCGATCCCTCCAGAAAAGCCCCCTTCCGTGAAAATTATTTCCCAGAAAACAAAGAAAAAAATCCTGGGTATGGCCTTGTCCCCAGTGTAACATTTCCCCTAGAATATTCACAATCCAGAATTTTCCCTCCCCAAGGAACATTCTACTCATAGAAAACTATCCCGAGAACAGCCCCCCCCCCAAAAAAATGTGCATACTTCCCAATAACAAATACTAGGCTACATGTAGACAATGGACTAATTTCATAACTTACAGGCCTCTCCCTTCATAACTTACAATGGGGGGTCATTTTACAGCTAAAGACATCAAGGCCGTTTTTTGGGAGTGTGGGGGGGGGGTTACACGAAAAACCCTCAAAAACGCATACAAAATTTATTTTCAACAACCAACAAATAGAAAAATCTCAATAAAAAAAAAAAAACGAGACTGTGGACAGTGGAGAGAAAGAAAATACAAATGTAAAACAACACGGATATGTCGCCTGTATCCAAACAAGGCGTCTTCAGCACGAAAGAAACACAAGAAGAACAGGATAAAAAAAAAAAAACAAGAGAAAACTAAAAACCATAAAACCACCACCAAAAAAAAGTACAATTGGCGCAAACTGATCCACGTAGGGAAAAGATGCTATTATAGAGTTACTTCAGTGAGGACACCAGAGTAACTGAGAAAAAATAAAAAAAAAAAACTGTAAATTACTTTAATTATTCTGTTGCGAAATATCCTTTTGTTAGCTATTACTGAAGCAAATCGTTTTGGTCTAGCAGGTAAAATAGTCCCTTGGTGATTATTTAAAATCTTAACTCCCTTATTGACTGTTGATTCACTCTTTAGAAGGTTATTATAAATTGAATAAATATTTAAATTACCTGTGTCCCTATTTATCGAAAGGTTAGCAAACATATGTTTTTTAATTTCTATGGCTTCCCTCGCCCATTGAGTGTACCCCTTATCATTTGAAATAGCTAAGGCTTCATCAAATTTTACAAAGTGATCTGGTTGAAACCAAATATGCTCTGCTAAAGCTGAAACAAAAGTTTCTTGAAGTTTGCTTAATTGTAGGGTTTTTTCTATTGAATTTCGGTGTTCAATAAACCTTTCAACAAATTGTTGGTGAGTCCTACCAATATAGAACTTCCCGCAAGAACACGGAATTTTATACACCCCACTTACTAAATTTCCCCGGGTTAAATCATTACCAGAACTAAAGAAACTACCCATTGGCCTCAACGATTGGAAACATGTATCAATACCAAATTTACGTAAAACCCGTGAAAGTTTCTCACCCAAACCAGGTACATATGGTAATCGAATGAAACTTTTTGATACATCTAACCTAAAGACTGAGAAACCCCAATAACCCTACTATCATGTTTAACCCGTCTATTTTCAATTATTTTGTCAATGAACTTAATTGGGTAACTATAACAAAACAAAATATCCCTCAAGTATAACAATTCCGAATCCAGAAATTCTTGGGAACAAATTCTAAAGGCTCTATCCACTAGTGAAATTACAACCCCCCGTTTCACCGACATAGGGTGGCAAGAATGAAAATTTAAATACCTATCATTGTGCGTTGGTTTTCTGTAAATCGAGAATCGAGAACAAAGGTAATTTATTATTATCCTAAAAATTCAACTGTAAATTTAATATTATTATCAAAACTATTTGAATGCTTACAAAATAGGTCTATGGAGTCCAATCCATGTTTCCAATCGCACACCATATCATCCATGAACCTACCCCAGAAACAAGGGAGATTCCAAACTGTGTATAGCGAAGGTTTAAATGGCATCTATGAAAAGATTTGCCAATAAAGGAGAAAGAGAAGCCCCCATAGGTAACTCAAAAATTTGTCTATAAAACTCCCCTCGAAAACCAAAATAAAAAGAAAATTCATTTACTAGGATAATTAGTCTCATAATGACTTCAATATCCAAACTGGCTAAAGTCACATCTTGTATTAAATCAAAGTGTTTTTCTAATTTACTTCTTAAAATGTCCTCGTACCTTTTTAAGTCACAATTTGAATACATGGAAACAACATCGAAACTACAAAGAATTGAACTATCCTCCAGCATGAAATTTATCCATTTTTGTTATGTTTTTACGAGTCAAACAAACATTGCGGGGGAGAGGGGTTCAAACTCCCGTACCCCCCCCCCCCTCTGGGTACGGCCTTGAGAGACATAGTTGTTTGATCTTTCAACTAATCTTTCAACAAACCTAACAAAAAGGCTATCTCAAAATTTTTATCAGATAATTTGGGGGAAAATGTGCGTGGGAGGGGGTCCAGTTGTTCTCTAGTCTTTTTAGTCACTTAAAAAGGGCACAAGAACTTTTAATATCCGTTCGAATGAGCCCTTCTAGGTCCATTTGGTCAATACGATCACTCCTGGGAAAGAACAGCAAATAAACAAGTCTCCGTGATTCAAACACCAGCCACCATTTTAAAGTGGGGTAAAAATACTCCGTTTTTGGTTAGCTTTCATTTTTTGTTTTGCTGTGAACTAATTTCTAATTTCTGACTCATATTGTCAGTAAACAAGGTCACCTTAGTCATAAATTGGACCTTGAAAGGGTTCTGTGTATATAAGCCTGTAGTGCTCTGATGAGCTAAGCATTCATATTAGTTCCAGAGAATTAAGACAAAAGTAGTTTGATTTGAAAAAAATGGGTCTTTCTTGAATTTTCCTATTCTATTGTAATTAAACCTATCTCATTAAAAAAAATAATTGAAACCAAGTATTTAGCATGCCTATGATATGTTATGATTGGCTATAGTTTGTTTTGTTTTTGGCTAAAACAAAACACGCGGAAAAAAAAACCTCTGGATAATTGCCTTGGAAAATCTCTACATGAAAAATTTGGCAAAAAGAATGTAAGATAATTAAAAAGAATTTTCGTATATAGTAATTCTTTCAAATCCCCCAGTCAGGGCCGTATCCAGAGGAGGGGGGGGGGGTCATCCGGTTTGACCCCCCCCCCCCCCCCCCCGAAATGTTTGTCTGACTCGTAAAAACGTAACAAAATGCATATAAACAAGTTTTGTCTGCGTTTTTTGTGTAAAACCCACCCCGAATTTTTTTTTTTTGAGTAAAAACCCCTCCGAAAAAAATCCTGGCTACGGCCTTGCCCCCAGTATCCCAGAACACCCTCCCCCCCCCCAAAAAAAGTACAAACTTCTCATAACAAATACTACATGTAGACAATCGACGAATTTCATAACTTATAGGCCTCTCCCCACGGACTGTGGGGGGTCATTTTACAGCTAAAGACATAGTTGTTTTATCTTTCAACTATACTGAACAAAATGTCTATCTCAAAATTTCGTTCAGATAACTTTGGGGGGAAATGAGCGTGGGAGGCGGTCTAGTTGCTCTCCAATCTTTTTGGTCAGTTGAAAAGGGCTCTAGAACTTTTAATATCCGTTCGAATGAGCCCTCTTCCGATATTCTAGGACCACTTAGTCGATACGATCACTCCTGGGAAAAAACAACAAATGAACACGCATCCGTGATCTTTCTTCTGGCAAAAAAATACAAAATTATACATTTTTGCATCGAGGAGCTTGAAACCACTATAGTAGGGTTCTTTGATATGCTGAATCTGATGGTGTGATTTTCATTATGATTCTATGACTTTTAAATGATTTTTATTACTTAATATAAGCTAACTTGTAGCTAATCAATTGTATTTCTATTTTGGATAATTAAAGAACTAGAAGATTATAAATTTTATCTTTCGGCAAATTTTGGTTAACATGGATAAGATAGCTGTGTTTGTTTAAAAATTTCTTCGGCATTTAATGTACATTATGATTGCAAAAAGGATATTGAAGTTATTACTATTCAATAGAACACTGCCGGCTAAATGAGAAAAAAATATAAGGAAACCCACAAAAAATCTTTAAATGCCCGAATCAGGGCTTTTTAAGCTTTTGTCCCCTACAATGCTGTAGATTAGGCCGAATTTTCCAATTTGAAGGACCCCTGAACAATTGTTGGACCTGAAAAAAAATATGAGCACGCAGCAAAAAGTTTCTAGAGCATTAATTAGGTTTAAAATCAAAAATCTCAGTTCTCCTTCATTTTCAAATGTCTATTTAAACCGCCAGCAACAAACACAGATTTGTTCATTTTCACCCTGTAAGCTCATGGAAGAAATGTTAACCCGGGTACGGCGGTTACCGATCTATATATGAACCTGCGACCGCGAAACGAACCATTGTAAGAAAAATTATCAAAATTACCAGTGAAGATTATCAACCAGTGAAGAAAGAAAGTACCAGTGAAGAAATATAATACTCGATTGATTTAAATCTTTGTCTTTTTCAAGATTAGGTTTTTATCTCGATTTTTTAACACTCGAGGAGCGGAGATTTAAAGTTTTGTCTTTTTAAAGATTAACTTTTTCTTTGACATTTGAGGAGCAAGACAAGACTCTAGGCAGAGCAAGGAGAGAGACAAGTCCTTGAAGTTCAGGAGACAGACAACTTGTTTGAGGTAAGATAATTAATTATATCTAGATATAACTTAAGTTATTTTGTCTTTTATTTGCTTCAATCAGATTGCGGAACAACTATGTCAGTCTTATTGGCATAAAGAGGGAGCCAAATAATAGGGAGTATCAGGGGTTCAAAACTAATTTATAGCTCTTTACTCAAATACATGTTATTGAGGTTTTAGTGACGACATTTTCACAAATTAATGGCCCTGCTTAAATACGGGGCCCGTGGTGGTACAAAGACCTGTGCGGACGCACAGGTAACATCTGCCTATTGTGCACACACCAAACAAGACCGTCACTAGCTTTCGTGGTACCCAGGGAAGAATAAAATTCAGCTCCCTCCTCCCGACTAAAAAATAGGCAAAAAAAAACCAAATGAAAAATTAAAAATTTGATCAGGGTGGAAATAAACCTGAATTACTGTCCCTGCTCAGATAAGGGACACGTGGTATCGTAAGGCCATGTACAGACCACCAGGTCACATGTGCCTAGCATTTTTTGTAAATGTTGATTGACGTTGTATCCTCCCCTTCATTTGGTTGATAACTTTGGCCATCTACCCTGGAAAATGTACCTTTATATATGCTTGTTAGCGCACCATCCGGCCTACTCCCCCAACTTCTCTAAGTCGTCAACTCAAGTCTTTTGTCATTGTAAATTTGCTCTTGCTTCCATTGAGCGTTCCTCTGCCCCTAGTCTGTTTACTATATTGACCTTAAATTGTCTTTGCTCACGACCTTCGCAAAAATACGCTTGTTATTAGGATGTCTGATAAATCTATCTATTTCCTATTCTTTTTTTTTTAATTAAAGAGTGACATTAAAACTTTAAAGAACCGGTACTGTTCCGTGTAAGACACGCAATTCTCTCAGTAAGTTTATTAGTATAATAATAAACAAATAATATCAAGTGTTTAATCTTGAATAATTGCTGACTGGACTAGGCCTATTCGATTCATCGGTCTAAGTTCATAGCTACATAAGCTTATAAGTTACGGGCTAAGTTTATACGCTAAGTAAATACGTAACCGGAAACAAGAAATCTTATTATATGATTTGTTAATCATTTTAAATCTATTGGCTTCCTTAGAATTTTCAATCGGTATCACCTTTTCCCTATTTGGGACAAAAGTGTAGTTCGGTGCCACAAAAAGACAGAAAACGCCACTTTACTGAGGCGCAATCTTTTGCCTAAGCTAGGCATACTTAGAAGGACGCTAGAAATTTGGTTTTCTATTCAAATGAGCCTTCTTTTGATTTTCTAAGACCAGTGGTTTATTGCGATAGGCTCTGGGATAAAAATAAAAACGAATACATACTCTTATAAATTGTCTTCTCAAAAAGTCAAGAAAAATAATGCAAAATTTGGTATTATGGTAGATGAGAACTTGAAATTCCCCAATCAAGGTTCTCTGATGTGCTGAATATGATGTGTTTTTTTTTCATTAATCTTATATACTTAGTGATGTTTTCCCTTTTCCAGTAAATCAAGCAAATTTTATGAGGATCATTATTTTCGACATGTAACCTTAAACTTAATGACTTTTATATATTAGCGTTGACATAAAACTAGATCTTTTATGTATATATTTCAATCAAAACTTATTTTTATTAGAGCTTTGGTTACTATCAAATGGCGTTAACATGCGTATCTAGCAAAAATGCCATGTCTAGACACGTGTCTGACCAAAAATCAATGTTTAGGACTTCAATTCACAAGTAACACAGCCTCGGTAGCTAAATTGTTTCCGGTCGACAACATTGTTTATTAAACTAACGGTTCGTAAACAGAAAACAAACCATTTTTTCAAACTGAGATTTTGGCGGTCCGTGATGTGAAAAAAAATCTCTAAAATATAATAAGCAGTTTTCTCGTTCCCATTGCAGGCTTTTTAAAAACCCTGCATTACAAACTAAAGGGTAAACAATGTAGTGCAAAATTTATTTGTAGAGCTGGAGAAGGGTTTCCAGAAAACACTACGCAAAGTAATTAATGGGTCGAAAAATTCTCAAAACCCCGCCCGAACTTAAAAAAATCTTGGTACCCCTTCCCCTCCCTAAACAAGAACCGTTGGCTCAGTTGAGTATGTTACGGACACACTTCTTTCCAAAACTTTGAATTTCTTAGCGTTATGCTACTGTAAAAGGGTATACAATTTAGTATAAAATCGCCATTACTGCACATAATTTATCTAATTAACGTAAAGACAGTGTCTTTTTTCGTTTCAGTTTGGTCTTTATTGCAGAAATTTATTCTTTTCTTTTTTTTCAGTATGAATCCTTCGCAAAAGGAGCAAGCCGTGGCGGAGATACGCCAAGGCCAAACCATTAAAGCAACATCCATCAAATATGGGATCCCCAAATCAACATTATACGATGCTTATCGCCTGGCACCCCGGGAGGCTCAAAACACAGGGCCTCATCCAGCACTGGGAGCAGATATCGAAGAAGTTCTTATAAACTTCATTCATTCAAGCCAGGTAAGGGGGTTCCCAATAACTACACTAAACTTATGGAAGACTGCCGCTCGGCTTGCTAGTATGGCTGGTACGATGTATCAGCCAGATTTTCGAATTGCGGAATCCCAAGCGGAACGTGGGCTCGGCGGTTCAAGAAAAGGCACAGCCAGACTATTTCCGAAAGAGCCGTCGAAATAATTCATGCTGGTGCTACCGCCGTGAGCGAGTCAAATTTAAGGAATTGGCATGCAAATGCCAAATTGCAATTGGAAGGTGTACTTCCCCGAGAAGTGTTTGATAACCCGAATCGGTGGTTTAACTTAGACGAAACCATGTTATATTTTAACCCCGATGCCGCCAAAAAAAACCAGAGTACTTGCTAAAAAAGGTAGCCAAGTACCCAATCACCTTCCCCAGGGTCATTATTAAGTAATATTGAACCCCTTGAATCATCTACTCCCATCCTGACTACATCCACAGCATCCTTTTCACCTCCCATACCTTTTCCAGCAACACACAGTCCTCTCCCAGTAGAAAATTCTCCTTCATCGATAAAAATAGTTTTTTAACTTATGTTGCTGATCATATTGACCCCGATGACCTCAATGAGTTTATGAGACAGAGGAATTCTATAAGGTGGGAGGGGGATAGAGAGCATACACTACTTTTTTATATGTGGCGAGATGCATATAATTCTCTTCATAACACCAGTTCTATGGTCACTGATTTACCAAACATTGAACCCAACACCGCAGAGAATAGCGGCAGTCATGCAGTATGTGTGCCAACTGAAATAAGCACAGCAAGGAGGGAAGTAACTTCTATTCCAAGGACCGTGGTGCTGTCCACATTGTAGCTCTGCAGCTATGCCTAGCTCCCCTTCTCATTCTGTCATCTGGTCCAATGGAAAAGTTTTTATCAGGTACAAGTGTAGAGGCCAGTGACAATGGAAGGCCTTCCCGGAAAAGAAGTTGTCCACCTGACTCCTGTTTAACGCAATCTTCTTGTATGAGGTGGTTGCAAGAAAACCACGAAAAAAACAAGCAGCAAAAGGCTAACGGTGAAGATGACCAGTGGCTTTGCATTTATTGCAAAGAAATATACAGTCAAGGTGCAAAGCGCAGTTTTTTGGGTATCGTGCAGCAATCTTGAATGTGATAAACACATGCATTACTGTTGCATACCCAAGACGCTTTCAGATAAATACCCAAAGCCATTTCTTAAATTTGTAAGGGCATCGGACACAGATTTTTACTGTGCCCCTTGTTTCACTATTCATAATCCTCCAAATTAAATCCACATCCCAACCAATAGCTAAAACTTTTTTCTTCCCTTTGTTTTTATTCCTCCATATTTTTGCATTTTAAGATCACTGTTTATTGGCTTTGTCTGGGGTTTTCTTTTTCACTCTTTTTTTTATACTGAATATTTCACACTAGCAGACCCAGGGGAAAGGGGGAACCCTCCTCTGTGCCTTTTTAATGTTTTTCACTCTTTTTAAAAATAAATTTGTCCATTTGGTCAGTTATTAGCGCCCTTGTCACATTGTCCTAGCATGGAGTTGTTTAATTTCATTTTAAAGGACTTTTTGCCCAAGTTTTTTTTTATCAAAAAAAGGAAAAAAAGACTGGCATTAAAATTTCTTTGCTGGTTTTGCCTACTAGATACCTTACTTTGGCTACAATCTTACAGCTTCCTGCACCTCATTTTTTTTTTTTTTTTTTATATATTTAGCAGAGTATTTACATGTGACAATTAATACAAAATTTAAAAAATATATTTGATTAAAAACTTGGGCAAAGAAAGAATCTGGACATTTCCCAACAATCCTCATATCGTTTGTAAATTTATTTTCTTTTTTCAGTAAATTTTCCGTTTTATTTTCGTCATGAATTTTTCCATTTTCCTATCAGAAAGTTTGGACTTATTTTTACACAAATAGATTTACAATTTACATCAACTTGAAAAATACCAGGATTAGTTGTTGTTTAATCCCTTTTCTTGTAGCGCCCACTGCAACATGTATGTGTATTTGGATTACATGTAATTTTTTGATTATAAATGGTTTATTTTTGTATGTGATCCCGAGATATAAGTTGACAAATTACTCCCAGACAATCCAACCATTGCTGAAAATCTCCCAGGAAATGTTTTTGTAGACGATTCCGTCTGAAAAATTATCTTTTTATATTATTATCTTTTTGTTAAATTTAATTATTTTTATTTGAAAAAAAACTAATTTCGGATTGCTTTTCAAATCATCTGATTACTTTTCATATCTTTCTTGCAATCTTTTTGACTAAAACATGTATGTGTATTTTGATTACATGTAAATTTGTTTTATTAAAAATGGTTTATTTTTATGTGTGATCAAGTTTATAATGAGATTTGACTATGTAAATATTATTTTTATATGTGGTTATTTTCATTGCTTAACTATATTTTTGTATTGTATTTAAAAATATATATTTTAAATATTTTATGATAGATGTATTCTCCAAGAGCTTTGTTGTGTCATAGGGGATTGCCTAGATTATGGGCTTAGACTAAGCTCAGTCCCTCATATAGGCTAGATGTTTTATCTTGGGTGAAGAAATTGAACCTCTAACCAAAACTATGTTTAGTATTTACACAGCATACAATAAAATACTGTCTATACGTAAAGCAAAGCCATTATTAAGCCAATGCTAAGTTATTATTAGCCTCACATATCACAGAAAAATTAGGCTAATCATAGTTGCAGCAATAGCTGCAATCAGTCCAAGGCAACCTACAATAACTGCAACATAAATTATCACATATTTTAGGGGGGTTGCCCCCTCATCATTACCTTGCTCTTGACGCTAACATACTTCAGAACTTACAAAATATACTTCTTATTCTAATTAAATGACTTTGGAGTTTCAGGAGCTGTTCTTGAGGAATTGAGACAAAAAGCTTAACTTTAGCGTAAAGAGCAAAGTATTGAGAAGGAATCAACCCCACTCATATACAGAGCAATTTCTGTTTGTTTTAAAGTTTTTATTTTGCACTTCACTTTCAGCTGAAAAGAAAACTTGTTTTTTTTCACTAATTTAATATCATTTTTATCCAGAGGAAAATTACCCCCCCCCCCCTGGAAAAACCTCTAGACAATTCTAACCCTGTTGGAAGCTTTCCCTTTAACAATTGCACAAATTAAATTTAGTTGACAAAGTTGGCACTTGCTCGGTTATATAATACACACTCAGAATTTCGATCACAAATGATGCAAAGATGAGACAAGAAACTGGTCAAGCAACTTCTTTATACCAGACAATTAGTTTTGGCTTGGTTGGTTGGAAAATAAATTGTAGCTATATTTTATTTAAGTATTTATTTGGTAATTTGGGTAGGTATTTAACATATGCTATGCAACCCCCCCCCCCCTAATGTGCAAATATATAGCCCAAATCTGTTTCTAAACTATTATATTTTCATGATATTTTTTTTATTTCCTTAGCATTCACCTAACTTCACTTCTCAAGTGTGTATTATATAAGCAACAAGTACCGCAAAGACAAATAAAAAGAATTTTGTATAGGAATTCTGGCAAATTCCCCCAGCCTAAAATTTCCTGTAGAAAACACGGGTTTAAGTTGCTTTGGGGCAGGGATGAAGGCAACTTTTCCTAGTGTTTGGTGATATTAGATATGGATGTTGATATATTGGACCAAATATCGAAATCAAAACCTAAATATTCTAAACAGTTTGTGGTAACAAATTGTAAGTAAGGAGCAATCCAGATCAATAGTAACCAAAACTCTAAACAATGGATCTTTGATACCAATAGATATACCAAAAGAATTGGCTTTTTATGCTGATTTCAAGTAGGCTATATAAATTCCATTAGGTTTAATGTTACCCATCAAAGGCTACAAGCCTGAGAAAATTTTCCTGATTTTCGAAAAAAGGGGGAAACAGCCCCTAAAAGTCAAGTGATCTCAATGAAAATCCCAGACTCAGATTCAGCATATCAGAGAACCCTACTATATAGGTTTCAAGCAAAATCCTATTTGCAAAAATGTAGAATTCTGTATTTTTTTGCCAGAAGAAAGATCATGGATGTGTGTATTTATTTTTTTTTCTACTTTCCAGGGGTGATTGTATCAACCCAGCAGTCCTAGAATATTGCAAGGGCTTATTGAATGGAAATTAAAAGTTCTAGTTCACTTTTTAAGTGATCAAAAAATTGGAGGGCAACTACTAGGCACCCTCCCCCAACCCTTTTTTACCAAAATCATTGAAATTCTACACTGGGGGAATTTGCCAAAATTATTATACAAAATTCTTTTTATGTCTTGCTTTCTCTTTTCCGTCTCAATTTTACATGTGGAGTGGTTAAGAGTAATTGTCCAAGGTAATTTTCATAGGGATTGAATTGTATAGAGGATATTTCCGTGGGGGGTTTCTCCATGGAGGTAGGGCCAGATTTCCTGGAATTATTTAAAAAACGATCAAAAATTAAAGTAAAAACAAACAAGTTTTTTCAACTGAAAGTAAGGATCAACATTACAACTTAAAACAAACAGTAATTATTATGTATATAAAGGGGGTTGTCCCCTCCTCAGCACATTGCTCTTTACACTAAAGTTTTAATTTTGTCCCAATTATTTAATAATGACTCCTGAAACACAAGGGCTGTTTAATTAGAACAATAAGATGCTTTTTTAAAAGTACTAAATAACTCCCACACTTCTTTTTCCCAAACTCATCTGATCAAAAATTTGAGATAGCCATTTTGATCAGCATAGTTGAAAGGTCAATTAATCATGCCTCTGGGGATGACACAAACCTGCAAGTCCCTGGGGAAAGTGTTGTAAGTTTTGAAATTTGTCCTGTGTTTACATATAGTATTTATTATTGGAAAGTAAAGACATTTTGGGGGAGGGTAATTTTTCTGTGGGGAAAATTTTCTGCAGGGGGGGGGGTGTTTCCAACAGGAGAATTTGCCATGGGGAGGGAAGCTTACAGGGATGAACTTTCAAAGGGAAACTATATTTAAAAGAATTTACCGGAATTCTGATACAAAATTAATTTTATTTTACCTGCTTTCTTTTGCCATTCAACATTTGAAGATATTCCGGGGAAATAGCCAAGGTAAAATTTTCAAAGGTGTGGAAGTTGTCAGGTAGATATTGCCATGGTGAGGTGGATTAATTTTCCACAGGAGATTCCCTATGGGGGAACTTCACGTGGGAGAGACCTTCTGTTGAGACAAAAACTTTCCATTGAAGGAAGATTTTTCAGTCAGCCATTTTTTTCAGATTGATATTTGGATTTTCAATAACAATATTCTAAAAAGTATTTTTGATTTCTAGATGGGGCAGCCCTATCCTTCCCCTAAAGGGCTGCTTGTGGTTATGCTAATTTTTTTCACCCTCTTTTCTACATTTCTACAGAAAAAAAACTTTTCCATTAAAAAATGCATTTTTAAAAACTATTTTCATTGGAAAACAAAAAAATAGCCCTACTCCCTTGAGTATTGATAAATATATTGTTCTGCCATTTTCTTTATTATTGCTAATAAGTTCAATTTGACTATGATCTTTAAGAAACATGTCCTGTACTGGCTGTAGGCTGTACTAATTAAAGTTACAAACAGGTAACAATTCTTTGTCTTTAGGGCAGTCTTAAGTCCACCACCTACTCAGGGGATGGAAAGAGATTACCACCTTCTTGGTTCAACCCAGTGGGAGGAATTTGTCATCACAAAAGGCCTGTTTTTTCACTCATCAATGTGCTAAGATCTTAGTTGATCTTACATAAGATCATAGATGTAGGATCTTAGTGCTGAAAAATGGGCCTAAAATTGAAATGTGGTCTGCTCTGACAGGCAATTGAAAAGGAAAAATTATATGTAATATTTGTGATACATAGAGCCAATATAAAGAAATAAAATTTATATTTTTAGAATCAGCAGACAATCAGCTTTCTGTTAATATGTAAAAAAAACCTGAAACACTGAAAGGATACCTATATACATCAAAATAGGATAATTGGTATTTCCAAAAGAGGTTCTTGGAGGTAAGTCACTAAACTAATAATTTCAAGTGTTTAATCTAGAATAATTTTAGTAGGCTAATAACTTTATCAATGCATAGCTTAGATTCTTAGCTATTCATTGATATATACAATTCTTCTCAATTCCTCTTTGGTAACAAGATGTGAGGGCTTTAGTTTTAAATAATTTTGCTCATCCAGATACTGGTCTTTTACCCTACATTTGCACATTATGGGGGTGAAGATAAATTTTATTTCTAGTATAAATGTGAGGTTAGCTTAAATCCCCCCCCCCCCCTAATGTGCAAATATAACCTGAATAGGTACATAGGCTATAGGGATGGGGGTAAAATTAATTCCCAACAGAAATGATTATTGTAGGCAACTGATGTACTGAAGTCCCAGAAATCCATTCAAAAAGATACTGAAACTGGATCTGTCAAGGAGAATTTTGTGACAAATGCGGTAAAATTCTACTTTAGCTACTTTTGACTATCTTAGAAAGGGGTTAGGTTAAGAAAATGAAACTTTCAGGGATGGGTCTACAGGCTAAAGTATGTCCTGGGAAGATATTTTGAAGTATCCACCTCCACTCCTTCTCCCTCTAGAGGGTCCTGACCTTTGATGACCTTTAAAAATATGTGAGTTATAGAAGTGAAACCTTGCAAAATAGATCTTCTCCTTAAATGAAGTACAACAAAATTGTTTTCAGCTTCACAACTTTGCTCAATCCCAATTTATAAGGTTTTAAAGATATGCAAATACATTTCCTAAATTTTGGAAATAAACTATTTATATGTCTTAAAATTCTGCTCAAATAACTGAAATTGCATTTTCAGAGCTAAAGCCAGAGAAAAAGAAACTGATAACTGAAAATTAAGGTAAAATGTTGTTTTGTCAAAATTTCAATGGGTATAGACCTGTCATGTAGCCTAGGCAAATTTCATGACCCTCTAGAGGGAGAAGGAGTGGAGGTAGGTACTTCAAAATACCTTCCCGGACATACTTTAGCCTGTAGACCCATCCCTGAAAGTCTCATTTTCCTAACCTATCCCCTTCCCAAGATAGCCAAAAGTAGCTAAAGTAGAATTTTACCACAAATGCTAATGAAGACAGCTTTAGTAATTTGGGCAAATGTAACAAGAATCATAGACAATAGCTTGTCACTCACCAAGACACATGCAAGTTTGGTGTGAGTGACATTGAACTTAGGCAAATTGAATAAAAAGCATCCTTAACTCTATAATATAGAAATTGCTGTTAGGTCAAATACATAATACCTACGAAAAAAGATTAAAAGTGATAAATGGAGCGTTTCCCCACCCCAATCCCGTTGAACTTGAGCTCCTGTGTGTTGAGTAGCTTGTCACTCACCAAGACACATGCAAGTTTGGTGTGAGTGACATTGAACTTAGGCAAATTGAATAAAAAGCGTCCTTAACTCTATAATAATAGAAATTGCGGTTAGGTCAAATACATAATACCTACCAAAAAAGATTGAAAGCGATAAATGCAGCGTTTCCCCACCCCATTCTAGTTGAGCTTGAGCTCCTGTGTGTTGAGTTAATTATTTGGCTAAAACGAAGAAATATTGGGGACAGTGATGCCAGATGTCTCACTTTAGATGGGGTACAAAGGGAAGCGAAAATATGCCATTGGTACATTTTCACAATATAATTTTTGGGTGGAGTTCGAAATTCAGGTTAAATTAGATCTTGCAATGATGAGTGCAAACAAAAGAAATTCAGAGACAATGCTATCAAATATCGGGTAAAAACTTCCCAAATTCTCGTTGATAATTTTCCCAAATTTCGTTGATTATCAACGCGAATTTGGAAAGTTTTGTCCCGATTTAGACCTTCGGGTCAAAACTTCACAAATTCAGGTTGATAATTTCCCAAATTTTGTTGATTATTTGGGAATTTTTGACCCGATTTAGACCTTCATCTAAATCGGGTAAAACCTTCCCGAATTCTCGTTGATAATTTTCCCAAATTTCGTTGATTATCAACGCGAATTTGGGAAGTTTTGACCCGATTTAGACCTTCGGGTCAAATTCTCGTTATTTTGATCAAGATTTATCTTTCCTAAACATGAACAACAGGATCACAATCTTAGACTTGCTTTAGCCTATTAAAAAAGAGTATTTAAGAGATAATCTAATAAATTGTGAGAAAAGCATACAAAAGCATTCAAAAATCCGCAATTAATGATTGTGACAAAGGAGACGGGTTTTGTGTGCTTCACAATGCTTGAAAGGTATGTCAGCACGTAACTGTATAACGTTTTGACCCGATTTGGACCACTGTTCCCATTTTTTCACTGATAATTTTTCCCAAATTTTGTTGATAATTTTCCCAATCTCATCGATTATTTTCCCAAATTGTTTACAAACATGTAAAAATTTGGGAAAATAATCAACAAAATTTGAGAAAATTATCAACGAGAATATGGTAAGTTTTGACCCGAAGGCCTAAATCGGGTCAAAACTTTCCAAATTCGCGTTGATAATCAACGAAACTTGGGAAAATTATCAACGAGAATTTGGGAAGTTTTGACCCGATTTAGACCTTCATTGTCTTCATTGACAGATTTCGACTCCATGTTCCGAAATCTGGAACAGTGAAGCATTTCTGAATGATTACATACACTTCTGTAGTCGAAATTTTTTATTTTCAGTCTCTTGCTTGACATGAAAGATATTTTCCTTTGTTTTCAGGCATATAAGAGAATCAAATAAAAAATTGAATTAAAGAAGATCTGACAAAAATAAAATACTTGCCAACATATAAAGTGGTATTTTACATTACTTTCTGACTAATATACTGAATTATTCTCTGTCAACAATAGAAATTGTTTTAAAAAGAAAAGCTGTGAGACACAGTCAAACTTTTGCGTAAGGAGCAAGGGGTTGAGGGGGGGGGGCAGCCCCTTTCATATACAGAATAATTTCTGTTCGTTAAAGTTTTAATGTCGCTCCTTACTTTCAGTTAAAAAACCGTTTTTAATTTAATTTCTGAATGTTTTTGAGTTAGTGCAGCTTTTATTTTGCCTCACCGTACATGAATAATCAAAACGAAATTTAAGTATTAATTTTACTTTTTTTTGGCTAAATGGCTTTCTCAAAATTTTTCTCTAACTTAACTTACAAATTAATTTACGTAACGAACTTCTATATTTATTTATTTTTATTGCGTATATTAGGGGCTGGGCCCCTAATCAACACCTCGCTCTTTATGCTAAGTTCAAATGTTGTTCCAATTCTTTAAGAATGATCTCTTAATCATAATGGCCGTTAATTTGGATAAATAGCTGTGATGAAAGCACAAAAAAAGTCTTTAGCGTAAAGAACGAGGTAATGAGTAAAGGGCGAACCCAATCATATACGCATTAATTTATGTTCGTTTTAAATTTTAATGTTGTTCCATACGTTCAGTTGAAAAAATTGTTTTATTATTATTTAATTTCTGATCTTTTTTTTAAATAATTCTGGCAAATCCGGCACCCCCTTTATAGCAATGTCCCTTCCTCCACGAAAACTTCTTACATAGAAAGATGCTTCCATATAAAACCCAACCCCACCCCACCTTCAAACTACCAAAAAATCCCCCTATTTATAGAATAAATAGCTCTGATGAAAGTACAAAAAACAAACTTAAGGTAAAGAACAAGGTAATGAGTAGACGGAGAACCAAATCATATACATATTAATTTATAATTGTTTTAAATTTTAATGCTGCTCCCTAGGTTCAGTTGAAAAAATTGTTTTTATTATTATTTAATATCTGACCTTTTTTTTTAAATAATCAGGGAAATCCGGCGCCCCCTTCATAGCAATGTCCATTCCCCATGAAAACTTCCTACATGGAAAAGATCCTCCTATGGAACACCAAACCCAACCTCCCAACTACCAAAAAAATCCCTCCTGAAAACTTTGGTATGCTTCCCAATAACCAATTACTGAATTTTTCGACCCTGCTGAACAAAATGGGTATCTCAAAATTTTGATCGGATGCTTTTGGGGAAAAAAATGAGCTTGGGAGGGGGCCTAGGTGCTCTTCATTTTTTTGGTCACTTAAAAAGGGCACTAGAACTTTTAATTTTCGTTAAATTGAGCCCTCCCGTGACATTCTAGGATCACCGGTTCAATATGATCACCCCTGGGAAAAAAAATAAACACGCGTCCGTGATCTTCCTTCTGAAAAAAAAAAAAAAAATACAAATTTCACATTTCATTTTTGCAGATAGGAGCTTAAAACCTCTAATGCAGGGTTCTCTGACATGCCGAATCTGATCGGTGGGATTTTCATTAAATTTCTATGACTTTTAGGTGGTGTTTCCCCCTTTTGATGTAACCTATACATTTGTAATCAGCATAAAATCTGATTCTTTCAATGTATCTACTTCTACCACTACTACTAACAACTCACCGCAGCACCAAGCCACCTGAGGCAAACACAGCTACGCACGCTCCTCCTCCATCACAATCTATTCAAAGCCGCCCTTTTTACACCCGCCCACGAAGTTCCCATTTCCTTTAAATCTTTCTTTATGACGTCCTCCCACCCCCGACGGGGACGACCTGCTTCTCGTTTAGCCCTAGATGGCTGGCCGAAAAGAACAATCTTTGTCAATCTGTCATCTTTCATCTGCACAACGTGCCCTAGCCACCTCAACCTTTTTTTCATCATAGCCCTAGAGAGCGGTTTTGAACCATCATTATGTATCATAATGTATCTATTAGTATCAAAATTCGGTTTTTAGAGTTTCGGTTACTATTGAGCCGGGTTGTTCCTTATTTACAGCTCGTTATCACGAACTGTTTGAGAAGATTAATAATAGAAAAAATTTTCTGGACAAAGGGGTTGTTTATGGGTAAGCTTAAGACAAAAAGAGCTGTTTCTGTAAAAAAAAATTACAAAATTTCATTTTTTTGCAGATATAAGCTTAAAACTTCTATAGCAGGGTTCTCTGACATGCAGAATCCGATGGTGTGATTTGCATTAAAGTTCTATGACTTTTAGGGGCTGTTTCCATTTCCTTTACATGTTTTTTTATGACGTCCTCCCACCCCAGACGGGGACGACCTGCTTTCCGTTTAGCCGTAGATGGCTGGCTGAAAAGAACAATCTTCGGCAATCTGTTATCCTTCCTCCGCCCAACATGCCCTAGCAACCTCAACCTTTCTTTCATTATAGCCCTAAAGAGCGGTATTGAACCATCATTATCTATCATAATGTATCTATTGGTATAAAAATTCTGTTTTTAGAGTTTCGGTTACTATTGAGCCGGGTTGTTCCTTATTTACAGCTCGTTATCACGAACTGTTTGAGAAGATTAATAATAGAAAAAATTTTCTGGACAAAGGGGTTGTTGATGGGTAAGCTTGAGACAAAAAGAGCTGCGTCAGCTTTTCCCACTCTTCTCTGTATTTTTTTCTTCAAAATTTCACCAATTTTCCATTTGGGTTTTCACGCTAAGGATAATACACGCTTGGATAATTTGAAATTAAGATTGTCATGGGGTCTGGAATGAGATATAAGAATCCCTACGGGGTTCTGAAAATTCCAATTGTATTTATTGACAGATTCCTGAATCTGTCAGTAAACACTAGACTTTAAATTTTGAGTTTTGTCATTGTTATTGTGAAGGCAAAAGGTGCCCACTTTGCTCCGATTTTCGTTTACATGCGCAAAATCGGCGCAATGCGCCAATTTGGAAAATTCAATGCGCGATCAACTCGAAAAAGTGCCAAAATGGCGCAAATGTGTAACCAGCTGGCAACTATGTTTTTGAACTGCTTGGTCAAAAGTTGTGCGGCCTAAAAGTGAAAATTTGCCGATAACCCCATTTGTCTAGTGAAAATGCGCTGAATGAATGATTTCCCCCCTCAAAATGTGTACTGATTCGAAAAATTCAATACACAACCACCTCAATAAAGTTCTAGCATGAATAAAATACACCCCATCTGGCCACTCTGCTTGCGCCAGGCTATAAAATAAACAGCCGAAAATTAAGCTAACTGCCATAGAAACAGTCAAAACGCAGATTACAAATGGCTATCTTTAAACATTAAAAAGTAGACCCTGAAACATACATTTGTAAGCTTAGGGATGCAAAATGTCTATAAAAAATTCATTTTCTCGAAAGTTGAAGATGAATTTCGGATAAAAACCCCATATTACGCTCAGCGTTGGTTATTTCTATTTTATTCGTTAATCATTGCTATGTTACCCCCTGCTTCTTTAAGTCTTGGCAAAGTTCTGATTGAAATACTTGAAAAATATCAAAGAAAGACTGAGGACAAAGACTGGTGAATTGACTAATGAAGAAATAATTAAACGACAAAATGAATTATGGAAAACATTTCAGTTTTTTCCTCGTGAAAAGTATATGAAGCAAGTGAAATTAAACGGGTATAAAGTCCATGAATAATATTTAAAAATAATTTAGGGGAATTTGAAAATTTATGCAAAACCCCTCCCCCAGGCTGTTATCCATTTTTTTTTTTTTGGTGTTGGTGATCTCAAATCAGCCTGGGTTCTTGGGCAAACCCCGCAGGGTTTTATGTTTGGAGGGAAGCTGGCTGCTTCTTACTTCTTGATCTGGGGCCAGATCGTTTTGACATCATCAATTGTTACAATCAGCAACGGTAACAGTGAGAGTCGAACCGTTAGTTTAGATGACCAGTGGATCAGACCAGTTGCGTTACCAACTAGGCCGTGCTGGCCTGTTAAATCGTTTCTTCAATCTTTTTGTGGCTGACGCATGTCAGAATTTTGAAATTCTTTGACTTTGAGAGCTTTTGCCGACACAACTGAGGTCAAGAATTGAGATTCCAATTCCATGACCTCTTAATCCGGCTTAGAACCAGACAGTTAAGTTTCTAATACAACAAAGAAGTTATAATTTATAGTCAAGCAAGATTTTTCTTAGAGATGTAAAACAAATTAATTACTATGGTACATTCAAAGTCACTGGAGTTGTCAGTATGTTTAATTTTCTTCGTCTTCCTCTTCATCTTCCTCTCCTTCACTTTCTGTAAAAGAAACATCCACTTAAGCTAACCACTACAAATAGACGAACAGATAAAGTCGTAAGCACGGCATCTGAGAGTAAAGCGAACAAAATAAAAGGATAAGCATTTTTGTAGTTAGTTAAGTTTAGCAAAATGCATTATTACTCCATGATTTTATTCCTCGATAAATAGAGGAGAACTCAGACCTTGTAGTAATGGTAATTGGAGCAGGCAAGGTCTTGCTTGTTCGAGTGTTATAATTATGAAAACCAGACCTATAACCTGAAACATGCCTGAAAAGCATAACAGGATTTATTGCAGAGGAAAAATTTTTTGGGCCTTCCTACTGACATTATATAACTGGTTGCCTTCAAACATGTAAGCTTAATCACGTAGCGAGTAGATCTTATTTAAAAAAAAAAAAAAAAAAATCAGTTTTGAAATTTTCAGGTTTTTTTCTAGTTTGAATTAAAGCATTAAAATTATTGCTGAGGAACCGTAAATATTTTTGCAGTTTACTAAAACTTCAGTTTACAAAGCGATTCTGAACTGAACTTAATTTTTTTTTCAACTTTTTTTCATGTCTTAAAAAGATATTGCTTACACTAATAAGAAAAGAAATTCGATAATGATGTTATTTTGTAACGATTTCTATTAAGCTTTAAACTTTTTGTTTTCTTTTTTAAAGTTTTTCAATTGCTGCAATCCCTTGTTAAAATATATACAAATATTTTTGCAATTACCAGTTTTTTGCTCTTTAAGCAATTTAATGTAAACTTTTTGGTCTTTAAGCGTGTGACAACGTCATGGCAATACTGTTATATATAAAAATGACGTCACTCAAATAAATAGTCTTTTCTCTAAAATTAGGGCTCTTAACAAATTTTCTGAAACTTATGATCTATCTACAATCGTTTTTGAGCCGTTTTCGAGAAAAAATTAATGCATAAATAAATAAATATACAATGATTGCTCGTTTATATCGTATAATAAAAATAGGAGCAGTGGCATTCATCGGAAAGGTTATACGTAAATTTAGGTTTGATTACGTTTTTATTGCTTAAGTCTACCAGAACTTTCCACAATTCCTTTACAAGAAGAACACTAAAGAAAAAAATGAAGTAATTTGTGATTACAGACGAATCTAATCAGTTTTATTCTTGATAATTACTGTGATCAGACGCATCTTACCGTCTTCACCCTCCTCTTCCTCCTCTTCTGTGCCTTATTTTCTGGTTCCTCCTCTTTTTCTACTTCTTCTTCTTTCTTCTTTTATGCCTTGAAAGAAGACGTAAGAATAAACAATTGCCCATCGAATAATAATGATAAAAAAAGCACCTAAAAAATTTAGCACCAATAAAAACAGGCATTGCAATTGCAAACATCAAGGAAAACATGAACCATAGTATTTAAGATCTAATGACAGGACTAATGACAGGACGATCTAATAAAGGACGATCTATGAGTGAAAGGGCGATCTAATGACTAAGATCGGAGCCTAGATCTAATGACAGTAAGTGACAA
>CM051270.1:54123607-54202107 GCA_027921565.1 Artemia sinica
GAAATATTGTATTCTAGGAAGTATTTTCAGTGCTAATTACTAAACGTCTAAATGTGACCTACTTTCTCCATATTCTCTAGGGAGTGTTTTCTGCTTTTTATCAATTGTTTCGGCGAATAGCGGAAATATACTGTTCTTTGATTTAAGGGGGAAATGCAAATTTTTGATAAGCTGAGTAGGGAAAAAAAAATGGAAAAACTATTTATATAAGAAAAAAAACAATAAAAAAGGTAGGATGCAAAGTGGTTACAGCTTCTCTTCATAAGGGTTTAAAATTGAATTTGCGCCAAAAACGATTATTATATTCGGAAGAAACCTAAAAATAGGCATGGAGTGGTATGTTCACTTGAATCATAGGTCATATTTGTGAATATTTTCAACTGAAACTAAGAAGTGACATCAAAACTTAAAACGAGCATACATTATTCAGTATAAACAAAAAAGATCATGGCAGCGTTGTTTCTGCATTAAATTTTAATCAAAAACAAACAAAAATTAATTTAAAAAAACTAAGTTTTTCCAAGGGAAGTAGAGCGAATTTGAAACTTAAAACGGATAAAAATTATTAATTCACAGCTTATTTAATATATATTAATATAACTAATATAAATAAACCAACTAATTATGCTTCCCTATGCTTTTAGGATTATACAAAACTAGCGCTTTACTGAAAACACAAAATAATATAGGACTATGGTACAGTAAAAGCAAATCAATTAAGAACACTTTTTATAGAATCAAAATATTATCAATCCCTTTTAGGATCAATCCATTTTAAGATAAAGCAACAATCCACTTTAGGATTTTCTATATTATTTTACGTTTAATTTGGTGTCACTTCTGCACAATGGCTCAGTCCAATGACTGGCTCTCGTTTTGGTTCTTAAAAGGACATGTCATGATTCGTTTGTAGTACACAAGTTCGAAGTAAGGCCATATTGATAGTATTAGGACTATAGACTAGCTTTAGAATTTGCATCATAGCTTGAAATTCACTCTTGTATAGAGAGAAATAATCGGATTTCCAGAGTTCATATTATGTCTTATTTGATCTTCATTTCAAGTGATACTAAAGCATATTTCTTACAATTTAAGACTTTATATTACCCACTATTGGTATTATAGCTGGTGAGATCAAAATGCTGCTTGATAAATCAATCCAATATTTCTGTATGCTGTTCAATTACTTCGCGGTTATTAAAAAATATTTAGTTCTACGCTTATGTTTTATAAGATAATTTCAATTGTACACTGACAGTTACTAATGTCGAAACTGGTGTAAGACTATGACAAGCTTTACAGATTCGTTTAGTGTTGCATCCCTAAATCTCAATTGATAGAAATCATAAATATATATCATTATTAACACTTAAAATAAGTAAATAAATATCATTTAATACTTGTCGTTATTTAGGAATCTTAGAAACATCTTAGAAACATAAGCATGTATATGACCTTAAGTAAATATAAAAATATTAACATTAATACGGAATTAGAAAAACAAGTAAAGTCTAAGGAATCCCCTCCCCTCTTTCCGCAATTATAGAAATTTTCTTAAAAACAACAACAAATAAACAATAGGCAATTTATTTAAGATAGAGAAATTTTGATACAACTTACATGATATATGAGGAATGGAAGGCCACACACCAGCCAAAAGAAGATTTGGATTTGCAGCATGAAGATCAAAACATCCTGAAATTCAGAAATTAAAATGATGCACGCCACCGCACTCAGGTTAAAAAAAACAAGGGTAAGGATAAAATAAACTAGTGTTTCCATTAGGTATTAATAACAATCAAGCTTCAATGAATCTTGACCAGCAAGCACTTAGGTAAACACAGTACGAGAAAGAATAGTAGTATAGCACTAAAATATTGTGTACGTTCATAAAAAATGAAACACTGCTGGGCAATATAAGCCAATGTTGAAAAGAAAAGAATACCATAACGAAATTATTCTGAATCAACTTTGGCTCAACTCTGACCGCCTCAAGCAACTTAAGCTATCTACCTTCGTCTACAGACGCATGCGTAGCGATATGATGCTGACTTACAAACTTCGAGAAGAAAACTCTGCCATCTTTAGCAGCAGTCATAGCACCAGCCATCATTACACAAGAGGACACTACAAGAAGCTACCAAAGTTAAGCTCCTGATCGAGAACCTGTCAAATGTACTTCTCAAGAAGAGTCATAAACCATTGGAATCAATTGAAGGACTCAACTGTCAGCGCTCCCTCCATCCAGTCATTCAAATGCCACCTTGACAAGGAGTGGGAGAAGAGGCAGTGGAGGTTCAATTGGAAGTCGTCGACTCAAGAGCACTACAGGTCCGGAGGACCTTAAAGCTCTCAAATGGATTAAGGTGATTAATGAGTGCTAAAGTTCTAATAAATTTGGGAATTGGGCCATAATGTCAGAGAATTAAAGAGGGAAAAAGAAATGTTGAGGAAACCAGGACCCTCATGAACAATTTGAATTCTGCAGGGCATGTGAAAATAGCAAATTCAATGTGAGATTTCCAGCGGTTCTCCAGATAACCAATTCGTTTTCCAAGAGACATGGGGTACATTGCAGAACATAGTCATAACTAATTATTTGCTATTATTCCATTATTTAGCCCCCAAATACCTATGCTACATAACAGGGGCTAACATTATAGTACGTTCAACAGTTATAGCTAATAATTTTGTGTTACTCATTGTCTTGGAACGAAAATAGTTACAAATAATCACGTATCATTTATAATAATAGGGTTCTGGAAATTAACCTCAAAATTGCTTTTTCCATGATTCTCCAGGATACTGGAATACCTTTTTCTATAGAAAGACCTGTATTCCTTGTCCCCCAACAACAAGCAGTGGAACATCTGGGAAAATCCATCAATATTATCTCATATTTTTTTTTTTCCTTTTTAAGGCTTCAGTTCCCCTCAAATCCCTGGAAGCCTTCCCATTCTTTTAAACCTGTTTTTAATTCAGCATAAGCTGAAAATGTCCCTCCAATAGCCTCTAATCAATCCAAATAAAGAGAGCAAATCCAATATCTTTATTTAAGAATACTTTGCTAATTACCATTTCAATTACTGACCATATACCACAGGACTAATCCACCTGAACCTAACACAGCTTCGCACTCTCCTCTTCCACCTCACTCTCTTCCGAGCTTTATTTTTTATTCTCTCCTATGAAGTTCCTATTTACTTTAAATATTTTCTTATAACCAATGTCCCATTCCATTCAAGGACACGATGCTTATCGTTTGGACCGAGCAAGGGTGTCAACCACCAAACATAAATTATTAATTTCGATATTAAAAAAAATGTTTGCATCCCAAATTGACTTAAAACAGAGGGCTAATTAACAGAAACAATAACTATATCATTGACACCAATATCAAATAAAAGCTATAATAAAAAGTATAGCAAATCTTGGCTTAGTAAGGGTTACAAACAGGTGTACCAACATACTTAAGGACACATACCTGACAAGTATGTGTCCAATAAGAGAGTCATGCATGCTCCTGCCTTTTACCCGTGCCCCAGCCATTTAATAATTTGCCTCTCAATTACTTGGACTATCTGTCTTAGCTTTTCTCTGTCTACAATTACCCAGCGTCTTGATACAACCTATTGCAAAATCTTGATAACTTCAATTCAAAATCAACGGACTTTTTTTAAATAATGCTGGGAAATCTGGCACCCCCTTCATAGCAATGTCCCTTCCCCCATGAAAACTTCCTTCATGGAAAGATCCTCCCACATAACCTAACCTAATATGTCTTCTAATAATTCCTAAATTCATTGGAAAACAATGGGGAGGAGAGCATATTGTATATCCAATTGGGAAACAAGGCTTCAAACAATAAGTTTGTAAGCTAGATTATGGTATATTTCTAAACTGGTTAAAACCATTTTATATGATTTTATATACATTATATACATTATATATATATATATATATATATATATATATATATATATATATATATATATATTATATATATATATATATATATATATATATATATATATATATATATATATATATATATATATATATATATATATATATATATATATATATATATATATATATATATATATATATATATATATATATATATATATATATATATATATATAGCAAAATCCAAAATTAAACAGATTTACCTATGCCCATTCTTAAAGCTAATTTTAGCTCCACTATTTTTCGAATGTTTTTGTAGAAGTAACAAATTGTCAGCACCGCATTGCATTGCCCAACTGCCACCAAAGCTCCAGAAAAGGCAGGTCAATAGATACAAATCTGCATAATGTTCTGTATGTATTTTTCAAATAAAATTATCTTATCTTATAAAATACTACAATGACATTACAAAGCTCATTGATAAAGGGATTCCAGTTGATCGTTTTCTACTTGACCAAGCTAAGGTATTTGGGGAAGTTGTTGACTGGGTTATGACCTTCTTGACAGACACAACACAGGTTGTTGTTTTTACTTCTAATGGCTCAGTAGTTTAATCCAACCCACAACCAGTGAACAGCAGAGTACATCAGGGCACTTGGCTTGGCCCAACTTTATACCAGTGATACCTCTGATAGGACAAAAAATAAGATAACCTTCTGTGCTGATGACTCCGAGCTTGCAGGGGTGGCTAACACTGCTGAGGCAACAGCCTCTCTACAGAAAGATTTGGAAAACCCAGCAAACTGGTTAGAAAAGTGACTGCTACAGGACAATGCAAAAAAATTGAAGGTATTTCGCCAAGGACCCAATAACCATCAGCAACATTACATATTGAATAGCACCAGTCTTTGCTGCTGCTCAAATCTAGGACCAACAGGCAAAGAGCGCAATCTTGGTGTTAGGGTTGACTCCCAGATGAAGCTCAATCAGCATTCCTCTTGGCTGCTACAAATGCAAGGAGACATCTTGGCAATATCAAAAAAGCATTTGTCAGCAGCAACCAACCTCTTTTGTACATCCAGTGCTGGAGTATTATGGTATGACACTTGCCACCCCTCAATTCAAGGTAGACCACCAACTCTTTGAAAGTGTCCAGTGGCATGTGACAAAAACACCAAGCAGCTTGAAAACTCCCCCTTACCATGAGAGTCTTGCAGTATTGAAAATTCTAACCTTTGTTTACCAAGGGAAAAGGGATAATGTAGTCACAGCTTTTAAGTATCTGCAAGTCAATTCTAGTTCGAGCCTTCTTCCCATCAACCCCCACCAAGAGAGCCAAGAGACCCTCCAAGAAAACTACCAAATAAGCTACCAACTGCAGATAATGCAACCACTTCTTTTCCAACCACGTTGCTCCACTTTGAAACTCCTTAAGCAATCAAACCATCCAATCTCAAACCCTGGAGTCATTTAAGCATGGTGCAGACAGGGACTTGGAGAAGAAAGAGTGGCCTCTACACTGGAATACCCAAGAGACATCAAACAAACTTTGAAGTGATCACTGGCAGGCATATCACAATGAACCATCCTTTCATGCCTGCATAATAGAATTTAAGGTGAATATTACCAAAAGATGGATGTCCCACCTTCAAAATTTACATAATTCTACAGCATCTGCAGCAGCCCTCCTATACCAGCCCTCAAATATCAATAATATTTTCACAAATAACAGCAGATCTGCCAGTTTACCCACTAGGGAAGAACTAGTAAGCATGACGCCTATGATGATGCCAATGCTAAACAAACAACTTAGCAGGAGATCTAAGCAGTCATCAAGAAACTCAAGAATCACAAAGCCCAAGGAAATTGTAAACAACGCTCCTGAGGAGGTCAAGAATGGCTTGGAACTGTATGCAGACGATTCCAAACTCTTTAGTCCAGCAGCCTCTATAGAAAATTGCTCTTCTCTACAAGATGATCTTAACAAGCCATCAAGCCCTCAAATATCAATAATATTTTCACAAATAACAGCAGATCTGCCAGTTTACCCACTAGGGAAGAACTAGTAAGCATGACGCCTATGATGATGCCAATGCTAAACAAACAACTTATCAGGAGATCTAAGCAGTCATCAAGAAACTCAAGAATCACAAAGCCCAAGGAAATTGTAAACAACACTTCTGAGATGGTCAAGAATGGCTTGGAACTGTATGCAGACGATTCCAAACTCTTTGGTCCAGCAGCCTCTATAGAAAATTCCTCTTCTCTGCAAGATGATCTTAACAAAATCTGCCTGTGGGCAACAACCTGGACGCTTGAGTTCAACCCATTCAAATGCAAAGTCCTTCATCTTGGTCCAAACAATCCGTGCCATAGTTATCACATGATTGACTCTGCAGGTGCCAATATGCCCATTCAGAGTGCCGAGGAAGAGCATGATCTTGGGGTATTAATTGACAATAAGCTCAAGTTTCATAGTCATTGTTGGAACCAAGCAGCTAAGGCAAACAAGGTCCTTGGTTTGATCAAGTGTTCAGTAACAAGTTGCCAACCAAGAGTTATCAAGAAGCATTACACAGCCCTTGGTCACCCCCATCTTGAGTTTGCCAAGTCAGGTGCCAACCTGTTCTTTAAGTGTGACATGAAGATACTTCAGAAGGTCCAGTGTAGAGCAACCAAGCTCCCTTTTGCCAAAAAATAAATCTCCTGTGAACAACAACCAGAGAAGCTTGACCTACCTACTCTAACGTGCCACAGAAAGAGAGGAGATGTCATCCTCACTTTTAAGACAATGACCAGTGACACCATCGAGCCCGTTTTTGATCACAGTGAATACACAAGAACACAAAGAAATCCCATAAAACTGCATAAAAATTTAACAGAAAGCATGAGAAGTTCAACTTCTTCATCTTTGCATTGTTCCACAGTGGAATTTGCTCAGCAAATCTACCATGTTTGCCAGATCAGTTGATAGCTTCAAGGTTGGTACAGGACCAAATTGTCCTGTATATATGAAAATAGTGACGATCCACTTATGAACTGTGATATGAAATTGTTTAAACTGTCCTGTTGTTAACTGTTGTTTTGAACTGTGTTAACTGTCATGTATATATGTAAATAGTGACAATCCACTCACAAACTGTGACATGAAGATTGTCAAGTCAACGTTACCTGGCAACATCTACAGGTTCTTCAACCTCAGTCGCTAGAAGATGAGATTTAAGGTAGATGACTTGACCCCAAATAGAAATCTCAGAAGAGCCTCAAGCCCAGCTCCACTACTTCAGGATCTTTTCAATGCAATAATCCATTTGTTTTTTTTCTTTATTGTTTATTTGACATGGATCAATATTGAATAAGTGAGACAAGAATGTATCATCTTCAGAACTTTTCAACCTTAAAATGGACTGGATTTTGAAGAAAACCATGGAAATTGGCATTGGAATTAATATCAGCTTGTATTTCAATGTCACCAATTTGGACTACATGGAAGTTGTCTTGCTGCCCAGTAGTTCTTCCCTAAAAATGCAGGAAAGCAAATAGATGACACGATTTACAGACCTATCAGTTTGACCTCTGTCCCCTTTAAAATTAAGGAAGACCAATGATGAGTCTTACTCATTTCCAATGTTGAATTACTGCCAGATTCAGCTAATTGACAAATTTAAATATTAAGGTTCAATCATAAACAATGGGGAATGCAGTGATGAAATCAGTGCCAGCATATTAGTAGCCTCATATGTCTGTTCACAACTGAGTGGACTGCTCAAGAAAACCAGGGTGATTAGTATTAAGACTAAAAGCAGAGTGTATGAATCCCTTATTTTCTCTGTCTTCCTACATGGATGCAAAACATGGCTAACAAAACAATTCAAAACTCAGGCTCTGATTTTGTTTTACCATAGGTGCATAAATATATACATGACAAAGTCCTGAATAAAATAATAAGACAATATTTTGAACAGAAGTTTAACCCAGAAATCATTATATGCTGCTGCTGTCTACTGGTTCAACCATGTGTGTTGCAGGCCTGATAACTCCTAGGTATATGGAGTACTTTGGTGCAAACCACTTCCAGTCTGGAAAAAAAGACCTAGAGGCTAGTCTAAATCATGACAGAACACCTTCAAAGCCAACCCTGAAACAACTGGTTGGTTAATACAACATGATTGCTTATTGGACCCTGCATGGTGTGGAATTGTTGTTACTTTGACCAATGACTACACACAACGACATGCAACTGTCTGTCCCTCCTAGCATCAGTGAAAGCAGTCAATTACATAGTCACGCTTGAAGAGAAATCTCTGCTCTGGATCCTTGATTTTCTTTATCTGCAATCTCAATGTTTTCAGTTATTTGATGACTCAAGCAACAGTTTTTGAGTCCTACACTATTTAATATCTACATCAACAATGCTCCATCCATTATCAGCAGTAAATCAAATCTCAACTCTCAATGCTCATGACCTGAAGCTTCTGGGACCAGCCTTGTCCTGTGATGATCATGTTCTTCCACATAATAATCTTGGACTGCTTAGTCAATGGACTGAGGCTTGGCTTCTTGAATTCAATGTAGCCAAGTACCATATCATTCACTTTGGCAAAATGAATCCTTGTCACTCTTATTTTTTCTTAGGCAACCCATTCACCTCTGTAAATAATGAGCAATCTCTTGGTGTCACTGTTGACAATGAATCAAAATTCAGCACTAATGCTAAGAGGTCTGCCGCTGGTGCTAGTTCAACTATGGGACTGATTAAGTGCACTCTTTCCTATTGTTCCCCTAAAATTATCAGTCTTCAATATACGAAATTTGTGCATCCCAAGCATGAAATTGGAATGTCTAGCGTCTCCTTATTTAAAAAAAGACACAAAAGTTCTTGAAGATATGCAGAGACATGCCACCAAAGTGATATCTGGCATACAGGAGCTTTCTTACCATGCAAGACTATCAAAGCTGAACTTCCTCACACTTGTTTACAGGAAAAATAGACGGGATGCCATTTTAACCTATAAGTTAATTAGGGCTGATGCTTTCCCAGCATTATTCCCTACTGTTGGTCCAAATTCAAGAACTAGAAATCATCACTTGAAACTTGTCAAGCAATCTATCATATTCAGAGTCTTCACTCAATTTCTTTTCTTTACAAATTGTCAACAGTTAGAACAAAGTATCCAAAGAAACAGTTTCTGCTGAATCTGTTGATGTTTCCAAACAAAGGCTAGATGCTCAGGTACTCCAGAGAGTGTAAACTCAATTGGGATGCTACTGATCATCCCAAAAGGAGAAATCCTTAGATTGCTCCAAGCTGCAATTTAAGGTAATCAAATCTCAAATAGCACAAAGCAATTTTTGCTGCATCAATACAAATTTATTAGAAAGTCAATTTTAAATATAGGCTATCTATTAGCCAAAACGAAAGTTCAATTTTGTGTTGTTTTTTTTTTTAAAGGTTAAAATTCCTGTTTTTTTTTGCTATCTTGAAAAGGGGTTAGAATAGGAAATTGAAATGTTTAAGTAACAAAACCACAGATAACAACACACTCTTGGATGGTATTGCCAACCATATGTTTTCTGATTTCTAAGGCTTAGAAATTTGCCTATTTGACAGGTTTATACTTGATGGAATTTTGCCAAAACAAAATTTTACTGGAATTTTCAGTTTTTAATTTTCTGGTTTTAGCCTAGAATTCTTGTTATTTCAGCAGAATTTTGAGCCAAAAACAATACTTTTTCTTCTTCTAAATTTAGGAAACGTACTTGCAGATCTTTGGAACTTCATATCTTGGGATTGAGCAAAATTGTGAAGCAAAAAAACAGTTTTCTTGCCCTGCTTTTGTAGCCTAACACAAAAATAAGCTAATAAAAATGAAATTGAAAACTGGAAACTATTGCATAGGCTAATATGCTTTGTCAGAATTCAGATAGGTATAGACCTGTCATGCAGGCAATATAATCTTCTAAGTTGCTAGAAATCAGAAAAAGATAGCTTTGATGTATCAGGATGCATTCCTGAAATCTTTATTTATGCTACTTGATCTAACTACTTTTCAAGATAGAAAAAAACCCCTAACCCATAATTTTATCCTACAGCTATTTGGAAACACTAGCGGATCCAGGGAGGACCCTGGGCCCCATCCCAAGATTTTTCTAGTGCCACGATTCTATGTTTTTCACTCTATTTTTTAAATAGACTTGTCAATTTGGTCAATTTTTGGCACCCTTGTCACATTCCCCCCCCCCCAAGATTTTTCTTTAGATCCACCTGATTGGAAAAAGAATAAAAAGCTGTACAAAGTAAGAGTAGCCTAGTGTGTATATCTTCTAGGCTACCAGGCAAAATAAATGAAAAACTAGAAATTTACCTAAAACTTTGCTGTTTCAAAAATAAGCTATAAGAAAGAATGGTAAAATTTTAGTTTAGCTAGCTCCTACTTTTTGCTATCTTGGAAAGGGGTTAGGCTAGAAACACAAAACTTTCAGTAATGAATCCAGGGCAAAAAAGATATCCTGAAAAGGTAAGCAATTGCCAAGCCTCCATGTTAACCCTCTTTTGATTTCTAAGTCTTAGAAATTTGTCTAGGCTACTTGACAGGTCCAGGCTATACCTATTAGAATCTCAGTAAAACAACATTTTACCTTAATTTTCAGTTATCACTTTCTATTTCTGTGGTTTTAGTTCTAAAAATGCAAGTCCTGGAGGAAAATTAAAATAGACTCTCAACCTCTACTCCTTCTCCCTTTGGAGGGTCCTGACCTTAAAAAACTGTGCTATAAAAATGAAACCTTGCAAAATAAATCTTCTGCTTAAATTAAGTACAACAAAATTATTTCCAGCTTCAAAACTTTGCTTAATCCCAATTTATAAGGTTTTAAAGCTATGCAAATACATTTCCTGAATTTTGAAAAAAAAACATTGATATGGCTTAAAATTCTACTCAAATAACAGGTATTGCATTTTCAGAACTAAGGCCAGAGAAAAAGAAACTTGATAAATGAAAATTAAGGTCAAATGTTGTTTTGTCAAAATTTGAATAGGTAATTTCATTATTGGTGTCAGAACTAAGGCCAGAGAAAAAGAAACTGATAAATGAAAATTAAGGTCAAATGTTGTTTTATCAAAATTTCAATAGGTAATTTCATTATCTGTTTCTTTTTCTCTGGCCTTAGTTCTGAAAAAGCAATACCTGTTATTTGAGTAGAATTTTAAGCCATATCAATATTATTTTTCCAAAATTCAGGAAAAGTATTTGCATAGCTTTAAAACCTTATAAATTGGGATTAAGCAAAGTTTTGAAGCTGAAAATAATTTTGTTGTACTTAATTTCCAACAAAAATGAGTATTATATTTAGAAAGAGCATAAAAAAGGCAACAAATGGTATGTTTACTTTTTTGTAAGTCAATAATATGAATGACAAAATATTTACCAAAGAAACTGATAACTGAAAATTAAGGTAAAATGTTGTTTTGTCAAAATTTCAATAGGCATAAACCTGTCATACAGACAAATTTCGAGACCCTCTAGAGGGAGAAGGAGTGGAGATAGGTACTTGAAAATACCTTCCAAGGACACACTTTAGCCTGTAGATCCTTACGTGAAAGTTTCAGTTTCCTAACTTAACCTCTTTCCAAGATAGCTGAAAGTAGCTAAAGTAGAATTTTACCCTTTTGTCTATCTTGAAAAGAGGTTAGCTAAGGAAAATGAAACTGTGAGGGATGGGTCTAGGCCAAGGGCTAAAGTATGTCCCAGGAAGGTATTTTGAAGTACCTACCTCCACTCCTTCCTCTAGAGGGTCCCGAAATTTGCCTACATGACATGCACTGACATATTTTAATAGTGACTGGAAGGAAAATTTTGAGTCATTCTGCCAGGTGTAAAGCTTGGCATATTTTAATTTAACTGGCATATTTTTGGTGTGAAATGCTTTATCTGAAAGAAATTATTTTTCTTATTTGAATCCAATTACTTCTTGTCATGTAATGAAGCTTTGAAAACAAGACAAAGAAAATTTGGACAGATTACTTATCTCAATATTGTTTTTCCCCTGTAAGACTAAGAGTATCATTTCTTGATTTTTAGAAAACTTGTAGCCTATTGAGTCTAGTTAACACAATGTCATTAATCCTTGTTTGTCATTCAGACACTGTAAGCTCACTATTTAGTTGAAAAAATTCAAATGGTTTCTTCTTGAGCATGAACTAGAACTTTATTTTGTTGTGAATAGAAGTTTTTTACTTTTTGCAGACTTTTTTTTACTTTTAAAAGAAGCATACCTAGCCTAATATACAGTAGTCTAGTTTAGATTTTATTATGGGGGTGGAGATATCCCTACTTTGCTTTGAAAGATAATAAGACCTATAAAATCATTAATGGCTAATACTTTATAGGCTAAGACTAAATCATTATAGGCTAATACTTTATCAACAAAATTATGAAAACTTCAACAAAGAATTATGGATGGGGGCCACCCAGACCACATTATTTTAACTATGTAACCTAAACTAACCAAGCCTCACCTAACCTAACAAAATACTAACTAAATATTTAATGAAAATAAAGCTACAATGTAGTTTCCCACTGAGGTAAAGCTAATATTGTCTGGTATTAAGTAAAAAAACTTTTTCCACAAAATAAGTTTTTCAAAGAAAAGTAATGTTCTCCATTCAACAAAAAATGAGCAAAAATAAGATCAAATAATCTACCAAGCATGAAACTTCCACAAATCAGTATCAATAAGTAAATGAAACACGAAACAAATAGAAATTACAATAAATAACCAAGTCAAACTCAAAACAAGCAGAAATTAACATGAGTTGGGCTCAAAACCTATGCCTTCCCAAGGCCAGAACATAATTTGCACTTGGGTTGTTGTCATCTTCGAAGACCTAATTTCCAGAACTTTCAACTACATTAAACAAAATTGCCATCTCAAAATTTTGATTGGATGTGTTTGGGGAAATGGTGGGCATGAGAGGGATGTTAGTCGCTCTCCAATCACTTTCAACTATTAAAAAAGGCACTAGCCCTTTCAATTTCTAATCAAATGAGCCCTTTTGAAGTTTCTACAACAACACATTCAATAAAAACCTTGTGTACTCCCAGGGCATAACTTACAACCCTTGCCCTGAGGGCTGGGGGGGGGCTGTCATACTCAAACACCAAATTTCCAGAAATCAAGGGTTGTAAGTTATGCCCTGGGAGCATACAAGGTTTTTATTGAATTTGTTGTCATAGAAAGTTGAAAGGTGGGCATGAGAGGGGGATAAGTTGCCCTCAAATCACTTTTGACTATTTAAAAGGGCACTAGTCCTTTGAATTTCCGATCAAATGATTCCTTTTTCAAGTTTCTACAAAGATTTCAATAAAAAACATTATATGCCCCCAGGGCATAACTTATAACCCTTGCCCTGAAGACTTGGGGGGGGGGAGTGTCCTGCTCAAAGGTATAATTTCCTGCTTTGAACTGCGTGGAACAAAATGGCTACCTCAAAATTTTGCCCCCAGGGCATAACTTACAACCCTTGCCTTGGGAGCTGGGGGGGGGGGTTGTCATCCTCAAAGATCTAATTTCCAGAACTTTCAACTACATTGAACAAAATGTCATTAGTGTTGCCAGAAGGTGCAACAAAAAATATGCCAAACTCACTGAAAAACATGACAAAAATATACCAGAACCTTTGTAAACCATGACTACCAACACAGTCAGTTCCTGAAGTGCTAAAATAGCTGAAACTTGAGTGTTTCACAACATTTTCAGCACTACAGTCAAAAAAATTTTTGCATGTGTTGCAGCTTGTGCTGCAACATGTGCATGACCCAATGGCTGTAGTTGGGTTAGTTTTAGGTAAATTTTTTACTTTATTTTGCCTACTTCTGATTCTAGTCTGCTTATAAAGAAGCTCAATTCTTAACCTTTACACCATGTGTGGAAGAAAAGTCTATGGCCTGGCAGAACTTATCTCATCTTATCTGAGGATTCAGTAAATGGGCAAACCACTTTAGCTACCTTTGTTTAAATTTAGAGTTATTTATTTCTCTCTTACAGCCACAAACACTCAAGATCTTGTATTGTGAACATGAGACAATAACCAGTTTTCTTGGTCTTTATCATGGGCAGCACAATTGGTTGCCTAAGTAAAGAACAATGTTGCTACAATGTATTATTTTTTTTCATACCAGGGCACTTCATATCAAAGGAGTTGTCATTTTGTTCAGCATAGTTGATTTCCAGATAGAAATTATGTTTTTGAGGAGGAAAATCCACCAAAACCCTCAGGGCAAGGGTTTTAAGTTATGCCCTGGGGGCATATAAGAACAATGTTGGCCCAATGTATTAACTTTTTTTTCCTTTACCCCAGGGCACTTTGTATCAGAGAAGTTGTCATAGAAACTTCAAAAAGGGCTCATTCAATTGGAAATTGAAGTGGCTTGTGCCCTTTTAATAGTCAAAATTGATTGGAAGGCAACTACTACCCCTTCCACGCCCACCATTGTCCAAAATACATCCAATCAAAATTTAGAGATAACCATTTTGTTCAGCATAGTTGATTTCCAGATAGAAATTATGTTTTTGAGGAGGAAAATCCACCAAAACCCTCAGGGCAAGGGTTGTAAGTAATGCCCTGGGGGCACACAAGGTTTATATAGAAAGCATTGTCATAGAAACTTCAAAAAAGGCTCATTCAATTGGAAATTCTAAGGGCTAGTGCCCTGTTTAATAGTCGAAAGTGATTTGAGGGCAACTAACACCCCTCTCACACCCATCTTTTCCCAAAACACATCCAATCAAAATTTTAAGATAGCCATTTTGTTCAATGTAGTTGAAAGTTCTGGAAATTAGGTCTTTGAGGATGACAACCCCCCACAGCCCCCAGGGCAAGGGTTGTAAGTTATGCCTTGGAGACAAAATTTTGAGGTAGACATTTTGTTCCATGCAGTTCAAAGCAGGAAATTATACCTTTGAGCAGGACACTCCTCCCACAGTCTTCAGGGCAAGGGTTATAAGTTATGCCCTGGGGGCATATAAGTTTTTACTGAAATCTTTGTAGAAACTTGAAAAAAGAATCATTTGATTGGAAATTCAAAGGACTAGTGCCCTTTTAAAAAGTCAAAAGTGATTTGAGGGCAACTTATCCCCCTCTCATGCCCACCTTTCCCCCAAACACATACAATCAAAATTTGTAGATAGCTATTTTAACTGACATAGTGGAAAGTTTTGGAACTTAGGTCTTTAAGGATGACAACCCCCCCCCCCCCCCCACACAGCCCTCAGGGCAAGGGTTGTAATTATGCCCTTGGGCATATAAGGTTTATATAGAAAGCAATGTGTAGAAACTTCAAAAAGGGTTCATTCAATCAGAAATTGAAAGGGCTAGTGCCCTTTTTAATAGTCAAAAGTGATTGAAGGGTAACTACCCCCCTCCTCTCTCATGCCAACCATTTTCCCAAACACATCCAATCTAATTTTGAGATAGCCATTCCGTTCAACGTAGTTGAAAGTTCTGGAAATTAGGTCTTTTAAGATGATAATCCCCTCAGAGCCCTCAGTGCAAGGGTTGTAAGTTATGCTCTGGGGGCATATAAGGTTTATAGGCCTATAGAAAGTTGTTTTAGAAATTTCAAAAAGGGCTCATTTGATCGGAAATTGAAATTTCCCTGAATAATTTTCCTGAAGAAATGATACCCTTAGTCTTACGGGGGAAAACAATATTGATGTATGTAATCTGTCAAACTTTCTTAGTCTTGTTTTCAAAGCTTCATTACATGACAAGAAGTAATTGGATTCAAATAAGGAAAATAATTTCTTTCATATAAAGCATTTCACACCAAAAATATGCCAGATAAATTAAAATATGCCAAGATTAACACCTGTCAGAATGACTCAAAATTTTCCTTCCAGTCAGTATTAAAATATGTCAGTTTGGTGTGAAATATGCCAATATGGCAACAGTGCATGTCATGTAGACAAATTTCGGGACCCTGTAGAGGAAGGAGTGGATGTAGGTACTTCAAAATACCTTCCTGGGACTTACTTTAGCGCATAGCCCAGACCTATCCCTCACAGTTTCATTTTCCTTAGCTAACCTCTTTCCAAGATAGACAAAAGGGTAAAATTCTACTTTAGCTACTTTCAGCTATCATGGAAAGGGGTTAGGTTAGGAAACTGAAACTTTCAAGTAGGGTAAGGCACCCAGTAGTTGGACATTTTAATCACTTTGAAAACTTTTTGACATTTAAACTAATCTAATTACTGTATTTTACCACCTAGAAACTTAATTTTTGTATCAAAAAATTTCTGAACAAGTAGGTTACTAATTCAAATAGTTTCACTTGTAAAGTGCCTCCTATTTTTGAATTTACTAACAAGTGACTATTCTGCCTAAACTCAGACATACAAATGGCTCATTGTAAATTGGTTATTAAAATGGTATAAAAGATTCTGTCCGAGAATAGGCAGGTGGCCGACTACTGGGTGTCTTACCTATGGATCTACAGGCTATAGTGTGTCCTTGGAAGGTATTTTCAAGTACCTATTTCCACTCCTTATCCCTCTAGAGGGTCTTGAAATATGTCTGTATGACAGGTTTATGCCTATTGAAATTTTGACAAAACAACATTTTACCTTAATTTTCAGTTTCTTTGGTAAATAAACTTACCTGCCATTTCAAGGGATGCATTTCTTCAAAAACCTTCCTCAGGTATTTTAGTACCTTCCATTTCCAGTTTCTTTCAATATCGCATGTTTGATATATGTTTTCACAAATAAACCTACTCATTTTGCATTGAATTTTTGATCTTTAGTTGGCTATACTTTTTTCTTCTTACACGTCATATAATTGAACAATTTGCAGTTAATAGAGAGTGCTAGTGTAAGCTAGCAGCCAAAGAAAAGCTTATAAACAGGTATCGGCCTGCTGACAAGGAGAGAGAAGCATTAAGGAATTGCTGCGAGAAGTCATTTAAGATGTTTACAATGCGTGCTGTTCTGGGTCATCACACCTCACCACTTTGGGCTAGAAGACTAAAGTGGCGTTCGCATGTGTGTCTAGCTAGAATCCCATGTCTTGACACCTGTCTAGCCAGACTTCAATGTCTAGGCAACGACTGTTCACAAGTAAAATTCGGTGCTTACCTAAAACTACAAATCGGGGCTTATTTGGGCAGAAGTTTCAAAATTGTAATCCCTATTTTTTACTGTCACAAAATAATGGATGAGATAAGCCAAACAAATGCCTTTGTGTGCTTCACTATTATGTCTGGTGTTGTATATTTGCCTAAAATGAAAAAACAATTGATGAGAAAACAAAAATTAAATTCCTGTCTAAAAATGTATACATAGATGTTGAAAATAGTGGAACTTGACACATTCTGATTGGCGGTAATCTAAAATCCTAGACATTGATTTCTAGAGTCTAGAACTCAAGGTCTAGCCAAGCGCCTTGTCTAGCGTGTCCAGCTAGGCACTGAATTTTACTTGTGAACGGTCGTTGCCTAGACATTGAAGTCTGGCTAGACACGTATCTAGACATGAGATTTTAGCTTGACACGCATGTTAACCCCGCTTAAGCACAGGCTTATAAGATAAATTCATACAGACTACTGGTTTGGTCCACTCCCTGAGCCTTTTTACACCCCTTATATTGTATATCGTTTATTTTAGACTTTTGTTTTATTTACTTGTATTTTATTCTCTCCTTATGTATATTTTTTTAGGATTATTTTTTTGATTTTTTTTATCTCCTTATATTTTTATATCTGGAATAACGTGACAGGTTATAAAGAACATATGTATTATTTATAAATAAATGTGCTATATATGTTTTATAATTATTTTGATTCTTGTTTTCCAATATATCGTGATGGCAAATTCTATAAGTTCAATGACGATTCGTCCTTGCAATAATAAAATAATTGTTGGAAACTTCAACCTGCCTCAGATTCAATGGGTTGGTGGTTATGCTGCTACAGGAGATAACGATGACCAGATTTGCCCACTCCTTGAGTGCCTACAAGAACATTCATTATATCAGACAATAGATTTCCCGACTAGGTACAGAGAGGGCCAGGAACCATCTCTCCTGGATCTCCTATTTGTCAAAGATGAGGAGGCAATTCAAAGTATAGACCCAGAGCCACCTTTTGGCGCAAGCAACCATATAGCCATAACTTGTCGACCAAAGTTGTACCCGCAGACAAACGATTTTAGAAAGCATGTGTATACAAATTACAACAAGGTCAGGCAAGTATGAGGAGTCTTTAGCTTCCTTAGTACCTCGCCATGCTATTTGCGTACGCCCCTAGGAATTACCATGCTATTTGCGTACAGCATGTTCATTAGTACCTCGCCATTCTATTTGCGTACGCCCCTAGGAATTACCATGCTATTTGGGGCCTTTACAGTCCTTGGTGCCTTTCCAGAGCGTGTACCTATTGATTCTAGCAGACTATGTTCCTTCCTGTGCTATTTTGGGCCTTTACGTTCCTTGGTGCCTTTTAAGCTGGCAAGCTACTGAATAACGATAACAAACATGTTTTCAATCAGATGGGTTTTTGAAAGCACAGTGTGTACATGTGTGTAGGCTTTGTTATTTAAAAAATTGGACGCTACAATCAGAATTCTTTCATTGACATTTGCAAAAAAGGGGTAATGGATTTATGAATTGGAGTGTAGGTTTTACATCACCAGGCACGTGCGAGGGAAATTTTTTGTTGGTGGGAGGGCTTAAAAAGGCAAAAATGGGCTAACTACATTAGTTTATAAGACGGATTGTGAAAATCCCAAGGTTTTGTGTACCGAGAATGGACCGGAGGTAGCCTCCCCTACATACACGAATGGATATCGCTAGAATATTTTAAGACGGGCTTTGCTATTTAAAAAATTGGACGCTACAATCAGAATTCTTTGATTGAGATTTGCAATAAAGGGGTAATGGATTTGTGAATTGGAGTGTAGGTTTGACATCACCAGGCACGTGCGAGGGAAATTTTTTGTTGTTGGGGGGCTTAAAAAGGCAAAAATGGGTGAACTACATTAGTTTATAAGACGGATCGTGAAAATCCCAAGGTTTTGTGTACCAAGAATGGACCGGAGGTAGCCTCCCCTACATACACGAATGGATATCGCTATAATATTTTAAGACGGGCTTTGTTATTTAAAAAATTGGACGCTACAATCAGAATTGTTTGATTGACATTTGAAAAAAAGGGGTAATGGATTTGTGAATTGGAGTGTAGGTTTGACATCACCAGGCACGTGCGAGGGAAATTTTTTGTTCGTGGGGGGCTTAAAAAGGCAAAAATGGGTGAACTACATTAGTTTATAAGACGGATCGTGAAAATCCCAAGGTTTTGTGTACCAAGAATGGACCGGAGGTAGCCTCCCCTACATACACGAATGGATATCGATATAATATTTTAAGACGGGCTTTGTTATTTAAAAAATTGGACGCTACAATCAGAATTGTTTGATTGACATTTGAAAAAAAGGGGTAATGGATTTGTGAATTGGAGTGTAGGTTTGACATCACCAGGCACGTGCGAGGGAAATTTTTTGTTGGTGGGGGGCTTAAAAAGGCAAAAATGGGTGAACTACATTAGTTTATAAGACGGATCGTGAAAATCCCAAGGTTTTGTAAACCAAGAATGGACCGGAGGTAGCCTCCCCTACATACACGAATGGATATTGCTAGAATATTTTAAGACGGGTTTTGTTATTTAAAAAATTGGACGCTACAATCAGAATTCTTTGATTGACATTTGCAAAAAAGGGGTAATGGATTTGTGAATTGAAGTGTAGGTTTAACATCACCAGGCGCGTGCGAGGGAAATTTTTTGTTGGTGGAGGGCTTAAAAAGGCAAAAACGGGTGAACTACATGAGTTTATAAGACGGATCGTGAAAATCCCAAGGTTTTGTGTACCAAGAATGGACCGGAGGTAGCCTCCCCTACATACACGAATGGATATCGATATAATATTTTAAGACGGGCTCTGTTATTTAAAAAATTGGACGCTACAATCAGAATTCTTTGATTGACATTTGCAAAAAAGGGGTAATGGATTTGTGAATCGGAGTATAGGTTTGACATCACCAGGCACGTGCGAGGGAATTTCTTTGTTGGTGGGGGGCTTAAAAAGGCAAAAATGAGTGAACTACATGAGTTTATAAGACAGATCGTGAAAATCCCAAGGTTTTGTCTACCAAGAATGGACCGGAAGTAGCCTCCCCTACATACACGAATGGATATCGCTAGAATATTTTAAGACGGGCTTTGTTATTTAAAAAATTGGACGCTACAATCAGAATTGTTTGATTGACATTTGCAAAAAAGGGGTAATGGATTTGTGAATTGGAGTGTAGGTTTGACATCACCAGGCACGTGCGAGGGAGATTTTTTGTTGGTGGGGGGCTTAAAAAGGCAAAAATGGGTGAACTACATTAGTTTATAAGACGGATCGTGAAAATCCCAAGGTTTTGTGTACCAAGAATGGACTGGAGGTAGCCTCCCCCACATACACGAATGGATATCACTATAATATTTTAAGACGGGCTTTGTTATTTAAAAAATTGGACGCTACAATCAGAATTGTTTGATTGACATTTGCAAAAAAGTGGTAATGGATTTGTGAATTGAAGTGTAGTTTTGACATCACCAGGGACGTGCGAGGGACATTTTTTGTTGATGGGGGGCTTAAAAAGGCAAAAATGGATGAACTACATTAGTTTATAAGACGGATCGTGAAAATCCCAAGGTTTCGTGTACCAAGAATGGACCGGAGGTGGCCTCCCCTACATGCACAAATGGATATCGCTTGAATATTTTAAGACGGGCTTTGTTATTTAAAAAATTGAACGCTACAATCAGAATTGTTTGATTGACATTTGCAAAAAAGGGGTAATGGATTTGTGAATTGGAGTGTAGGTTTGACATCACCAGGCACGTGCGAGGGAAATTTTTTGTTGGTGGGGTGCTTAAAAAGGCAAAAATGGGTGAACTACATTAGTTTATAAGACGGATCGTGAAAATCCCAAGGTTTTGTGTACCAAGAATGGACCGGAGGTCGCCTCCCCTACATACACGAATGGATATCGCTAGAATATATTAAGACGGGCTTTGTTATTTAAAAAATTGGACGCTACAATCAGAATTCTTTTATTGACATTTGCAAAAAAAGGGGTAATGGATTTGTGAATTGGAGTGTAGGTTTGACATCACCAAGCACAAGGGAGGGAAATTTTTTTGTTGGTGGGGGACTTAAAAAGGCAAAAATGGGTGAACTACATTAGTTTATAAGACGGATCGTGAAAATCCCAAGGTTTTGTGTACCAAGAATGGACCGGAGGTAGCCTCCCCTACATACACGAATGGATATCGCTAGAATATTTTAAGACGGGCTTTGTTATTTAAAAAATTGGACGCTACAATCAGAATTCTTTGATTGACATTTGCAAAAAAGGGGTAATGGATTTGTGAATTGGAGTGTAGGTTTGACATCACCAGGCACGTGCGAGGGAAATTTTTTGTTGGTGGGGGGCTTAAAAAGGCAAAAATGGGTGAACTACATTAGTTTATAAGACGGATCGTGAAAATCCCAAGATTTTGTGTACCAAGAATGGACCGGAGGTAGCTTCCCCTACATACATGAATGGATATCGCTAGAATATTTTAAGACGGGCTTTGTTATTTAAAAAATTGGACGCTACAATCAGAATTGTTTGATTGACATTTGAAAAAAAGGGGTAGTAATGGATTTGTGAATCTGAGTGTAGGTTTGACATCACCAAGCATTGCTTGCAGCTATAGGACCATGCTATTTGCTTGCAGGTAAGACGGATCGTGAAAATCCCAAGGTTTTGTGTACCAAGAATGGACCGGAGGTAGCCTCCCCTACATAAACGAATGGATATTGGTAGAATATTTTAAGACGGGTTTTGTTATTTAAAAAATTGGACGCAACAATCAGAATTCTTTGATTGACATTTGCAAAAAAGGGGTAATGGATTTGTGAATTGGAGTGTAGGTTTAACATCACCAGGCACGTGCGAGGGAAATTTTTTGTTGGTGGGGGGCTTAAAAAGGCAAAAATGGGTGAACTACATGAGTTTATAAGACGGATCGTGAAAATCCCAAGGTTTTGTGTACCAAGAATGGACCGGAGGTAGCCTCCCCTACATACACGAATGGATATCGCTAGAATATTTTAAGACGGGCTCTGTTATTTAAAAAATTGGACGCTACAATCAGAATTCTTTGATTGACATTTGCAAAAAAAGGGATAATGGATTTGTGAATCGGAGTGTAGGTTTGACATCACCAGGCACGTGCGAGGGAATTTCTTTGTTGGTGGGGGGGTTATAAAAGCAAAAATGGGATAACTACATTAGTTTATAAGACGGATCGTGAAAATCCCAAGGTTTTGTGTACCAAGAATGGACCGGAAGTAGCCTCCCCTACATACACGAATGGATATCGCTAGAATATTGTAAGACGGGCTTTGTTATTTAAAAAATTGGGCGCTACAATCAGAATTGTTTGATTGACATTTGCAAAAAAGGGGTAATGGATTTGTGAATTGGAGTGTAGGTTTGACATCACCAGGCACGTTCGAGGGAGATTTTTTGTTGGTGGGGGGCTTAAAAAGGCAAAAATGGGTGAACTACATTAGTTTATAAGACGAATCGTGAAAATCCCAAGGTTTCGTGTACCAAGAATGGACCGGAGGTGGCCTCCCCTACATACACGAATGGATATCACTATAATATTTTAAGACGGGCTTTGTTATTTAAAAAATTGGACGCTACAATCAGAATTGTTTGATTGACCTTTGCAAAAAAGGGGCAATGGATTTGTGAATTGGAGTGTAGGTTTGACATCACCAGGGACGTGCGAGGGACATCTTTTGTTGATGGGGGGCTTAAAAAGGCAAAAATGGGTGAACTACATTAGTTTATAAGACGGATCGTGAAAATCCCAAGGTTTCGTGTACCAAGAATGGACCGGAGGTGGCCTCCCCTACATACACGAATGGATATCGCTAGAATATTTTAAGACGGGCTTTGTTATTTAAAAAATTGAACGCTAAAATCAGAATTGTTTGATTGACATTTTCAAAAAAGGGGTAATGGATTTGTGAATTGGAGTGTAGGTTTGACATCACCAGGCACGTGCGAGGGAAATTTTTTGTTGGTGGGGTGCTTAAAAAGGCAAAAATGGGTGAACTACATTAGTTTATAAGACGGATCGTGAAAATCCCAAGGTTTTGTGTACCAAGAATGGACCGGAGGTCGCCTCCCCTACATACACGAATGGATATCGCTAGAATATTTTAAGATGGGCTTTGTTATTTAAAAAATTGGACGCTACAATCAGAATTCTTTCATTGACATTTGCAAAAAAGGGGTAATGGATTTGTGAATTGGAGTGTAGGTTTGACATCACCAAGCACAAGCGAGGGAAATTTTTTTGTTGGTGGGGGACTTAAAAAGGCAAAAATGGGTGAACTACATTAGTTTATAAGACGGATCGTGAAAATCCCAAGGTTTTGTGTACCAAGAATGGACTGGAGGTAGCCTCCCCTACATACACGAATGGATATCGCTAGAATATTTTAAGACGGGCTTTGTTATTTAAAAAATTGGACGCTACAATCAGAATTCTTTGATTGACGTTTGCAAAAAAGGGGTAATGGATTTGTGAATCTGAGTGTAGGTTTGACATCACCAGGCACGTCCAAGGGAAATTTTTTGTTGGTGGGGGGCTTAAAAAGGCAAAAATGGGTGAACTACATTAGTTTATAAGACGGATCGTGAAAATCCCAAGGTTTTGTGTACCAAGAATGGACCGGAGGTAGCCTCCCCTACATACAAGATTGGATATCGCTAGAATATTTTAAGACGAGCTCTGTTATTTAGAAAATTGGACGCTACAATCAGAATTCTTTGATTGACATTTGCAAAAAAGGGGTAATGGATTTGTGAATTGGAGTGTAGGTTTGACATCACCAGGGACGTGCGAGGGACATTTTTTGTTGATGGGGGGCTTAAAAAGGCAAAAATGGATGAACTACATTAGTTTATAAGACGGATCGTGAAAATCCCAAGGTTTTGTGTACCAAGAATGGACTGGAGGTAGCCTCCCCCACATACACGAATGGAGAATCACTATAATATTTTAAGACGGGCTTTGTTATTTAAAAAATTGGACGCTACAATCAGAATTGTTTGATTGACATTTGCAAAAAAGGGGTAATGGATTTGTGAATTGGAGTGTAGGTTTGACATCACCAGGGACGTGCGAGGGACATTTTTTGTTGATGGGGGGCTTAAAAAGGCAAAAATGGATGAACTACATTAGTTTATAAGACGAATCGTGAAAATCCCAAGGTTTCGTGTACCAAGAATGGACCGGAGGTGGCCTCCCCTACATACACGAATGGATATCGCTAGAATATTTTAAGACGGGCTTTGTTATTTAAAAAATTGAACGCTAAAATCAGAATTCTTTGATTGACATTTGCAAAAAAGGGGTAATGGATTTGTGAATTGGAGTGTAGGTTTGACATCACCAGGCACGTGCGAGGGAAATTTTTTGTTGGTGGGGTGCTTAAAAAGGCAAAAATGGGTGAACTACATTAGTTTATAAGACGGATCGTGAAAATCCCAAGGTTTTGTGTACCAAGAATGGACCGGAGGTCGCCTCTCCTACATACACGAATGGATATGGCTAGAATATTTTAAGATGGGCTTTGTTATTTAAAAAATTGGACGTTACAATCAGAATTCTTTGATTGACATTTGCAAAAAAGGGGTAATGGATTTGTGAATTGGAGTGTAGGTTTGACATCACCAGGCACAAGCGAGGGAAATTTTTTTGTTGGTGGGGGACTTAAAAAGGCAAAAATGGGTGAACTAAATTAGTTTATAAGACGGATCGTGAAAATCCCAAGGTTTTGTGTACCAAGAATGGACTGGAGGTAGCCTCCCCTACATACACGAATGGATATCGCTAGAATATTTTAAGACGGGCTTTGTTATTTAAAAAATTGGACGCTACAATCAGAATTCTTTGATTGACGTTTGCAAAAAAGGGGTAATGGATTTGTGAATCTGAGTGTAGGTTTGACATCACCAGGCACGTCCAAGGGAAATTTTTTGTTGGTGGGGGACTTAAAAAGGCAAAAATGGGTGAACTACATTAGTTTATAAGACGGATCGTGAAAATCCCAAGGTTTTGTGTACCAAGAATGGACCGGAGGTAGCCTCCCCTACATACACGAATGGATATCGCTAGAATATTTTAAGACGAGCTCTGTTATTTAGAAAATTGGACGCTACAATCAGAATTCTTTGATTGACATTTGCAAAAAAGGGGTAATGGATTTGTGAATCGGAGTGTAGGTTTGACATCACCAGGCACGAGCGAGGGAAATTCTTTGTTGGTGGGGGGTTTAAAAAGGCAAAAATGGGTGAACTACATTAGTTTATAAGACGGATCGTGAAAATCCCAAGGTTTTGTGTACCAAGAATGGACCGGAGGTAGCCTCCCCTACATACACGAATGGATATCGCTAGAATATTTTAAGACGGGCTTTGTTATTTAAAAAATTGGATGCTACAATCAGAATTCTTTGATTGACATTTGCAAAAAAGGGGTAATGGATTTGTGAATTGGAGTGTAGTTTTGACATCACCAGGCACGTGCGAGGGAAATTTTTTGTAGGTGGGGGCCTAAAAAGGCAAAAATGGGTGAACTACTTTAGTTTATAAGACGGACCGTGAAAATACCAAGGTTTTGTGTACCAAGAATGGACCGGAGGTAGCCTCCCCTACATACACGAATGGATATCGCTAGAATATTTTAAGACGGGCTTTGTTATTTAAAAAATTGGACGCTACAATCAGAATTGTTTGATTGACATTTGAAAAAAAGGGGTAGTAAGGGATTTGTGAATTGGAGTGTAGGTTTGACATCACCAGGCATTGCTTGCAGCTATAGGACCATGCTATTTGCTTGCAGGTATAGGAAATCCCATGCTATTTGCTTGCAGGTATAGGAAATCCCATGCTATTTGCTTGCAAGTATAGGAATTCCCATGCTATTTGCTTGCAGGCATAGGAAATCCCATGCTATTTGCTTGCAGGTATAGGAATTCCCATGCTATTTGCTTGCAGGTATAGGAATTCCCATGCTATTTGCTTGCAGGTATAGGAATTTCCATGCTATTTGCTTGCAGGTATAGGAATTCCCATGCTATTTGCTTGCAGCTATAGGATCATGCTATTTGCTTGCAGCTATAGGACCATGCTATTTGCTTGCAGGTATAGGAAATCCCATGCTATTTGCTTGCAGCTATAGGACCATGCTATTTGCTTGCAGGTATAGGAAATCCCATGCTATTTGCTTGCAGCTACAGGACCATGCTATTTGCTTGCAGGTATAGGAATTCCCATGCTATTATAAGGGTTATGTTCCTTCCTATGTTATTCAAGAATTCCCATACTATTTGCTTGATGCTCTACACCTTTTCAAAGAGAGTCAGAACTCCCTCACACAGTTTCAAGTGCAAATTGCCAAAAAATTAAGTTTTGAGGAGATTACGTTCCTTGGCACCTTTCCAGAGCATGTACTTATGGATTCTAGAAGGTCAGTAAATAATTCGTTTTGTTTGTTTTTTTGTTAAACACGATTGGTTAAACAAAAGCAGAACTTTTAAAATCACAACAACTGAAGGTCAGTAAATAATTCCTTTTGTTTTTTTTTGTTAAACACGATTGGCTGAAATAAAAGCGGAACTTTTAAAATCCCAACAACTAAAGGTGAGTAAATGATTCTTTTTTTTTGTTAAACACGATTGGTTGAAACAAAAGCAGAACTTTTAAAATCACAACAACTGGAGGTCAGTAAATAGTTCCATTGTTTTTATTTTTTGTTAAACACGATTGGTTGAAACAAAAGCAGAACTTTTAAAATCACAACAACTGAAGGTCAGTAAATAATTCCATTGTTTTTTTTTTGTTAAACACGATTGGTTGAAATAAAAGCGGAACTTTTAAAATCACAATTGAAGGTCAGTAAATAATTCGTTTGTTTTTTTTTTTTTTTTTTTTGTTAAACACGATTGGTTGAAATAAAAGCGGAACTTTTAAAATCACAACAACTGAAGGTCAGTAAATAATTCCTTTTTGTTAAACACAATTGGCTGAAATAAAAGCGGAACTCTTAAAATCACAACTCAAGGTCAGTAAATAATTCCTTTGTTTTTTTTTGTTAAACACGATTGGCTGAAATAAAAGCGGAACTTTTAAAATCACAACAACTAAAGGTCAGTAAATAATTCTTTTTTTTTGTTAAACACGAGCTATTGTAGAAAATAATTTCAAAGTACCAAGTCACGGGATAGTTACGCTATTATAGAAAATAATTTCAAAGTACCAAGGCACAAGATAGTTACGCTATTGTATAAAATAATTTCAAAGTATCAAGTCACATGATAGTTATGCTTTTGTAGAAAATAATTTCAAAGTACACAAGTCACATTATAGTTATGCTATTGTAGAAAATAATTTCAAAGTACCAAGTCACATGATAGTTACGCTATTGTAGAAAATAATTTCAAATTACCAAGTCACATGATAGTTACGCTATTGTAGAAAATAATTTCAAAGTACCAAGTCACATGATACTTACGCTATAATAGAAAATAATATCAAAGTACCAAGTCACATGATAGTTACGCTATTGTAGAAAATAATTTCAAATTACCAAGTCACATGATAGTTACGCTATTGTAGAAAATAATTTCAAAGTACCAAGTCACATGATAGTTACGCTATTAAAGAAAATAATTTCAAAGTACCAAGTCACATGATAGTTACGCTATTGTAGAAAATAATTTCAAAGTACCACGTCACATGATAGTTACGCTATTGTAGAAAATAATTTCAAAGTACCAAGTCACATGATAGTTACGCTATTGTAGAAAATAATTTCAAAGTACCATGTCACATGATAGTTACGCTATTGTAGAAAATAATTTCAAAGTACCAAGTCATATGATAGTTACGCTATTATAGAAAATAATTTCAAAGTATCAAGTCACATGATAGTTACGCTATTGTAGAAAATAATTTCAAAGTACCTAGTCACATGATAGTTACGCTATTGTAGAAAATAATTTCAAAGTAGCAAGTCACATGATAGTTACGCTATTGTGGAAAATAATTTCAAAGTACCAAGTCACATGGTATTTACGCTATTGTAGAAAATAATTTCAAAGTACCAAGTCACATGATAGTTACGCTTTTGTAGAAAATAATTTCAAAGTACCAAGTCACATGATAGTTACGCTATTGTAGAAAATAATTTCAAAGTACCAAGTCACATGATAGTTACGCTATTATAGAAAATAATTTCAAAGCACAAAGTCATATGATAGTTACGCTATTGTAGAAAATAATTTCAAAGCACCAAGTCACATGATAGTTACGCTATTATAGAAAATAATTTCAAAGCACAAAGTCATATGATAGTTACGCTATTGTAGAAAATAATTTCAAAGTACCAAGTCACATGATAGTTACGCTATTGTAGAAAATAATTTCAAAGTACCAAGTCAAATGATAGTTACGTTATTATAGAAAATAATTTCAAAGTACCAAGTCACATGATAGTTACACTATTACAGAAAATAATTTCAAAGTACCAAGTCACATGATAGTTACGCTATTGTAGAAAATAATTTCAAAGTACCAAGTCACATGATAGTTACGCTACTGTATAAAATAATTTTAAAGTACCAAGTCACATGATAGTTACGCTAATGTAGAAAATAATTTCAAAGTACCAATTCACATGATAGTTACGCTATTATAGAAAATAATACCAAAGTACCAAGTCACATGATAGTTACGCTATTGTAGAAAATAATTTCAAAGTACCAAGTCACATGATAGTTACGCTAATGTAGAAAATAATTTCAAAGTACCAAGTCACATGATAGTTACGCTATTGTAGAAAATAATTTCAAAGTACCAAGTCACATGATAGTTACGTTATTATAGAAAATAATTTCAAAGTACCAAGTCACATGATAGTTACGCTATTATAGAAAATAATTTCAAAGTACCAAGTCACATGATAGTTACGCTATTGTAGAAAATAATTTCAAAGAACCAAGTCACATGATAGTTTCGCTTTTGTAGAAATCAATTTCAAAGCACCAAGTCACATGATAGTTACGCTAATGTAGAAAATAATTTCAAAGTACCAAGTCACATGATAGTTACGCTATTATAGAAAATAATATGAAAGTACCAAGTCACATGATAGTTACGCTATTGTAGAAAATAATTTCAAAGTACCAAGTCACATGATAGTTACATTATTATAGAAAATAATTTCAAAGTACCAAGTCACATGATAGTTACGCTATTATAGAAAATAATTTCAAAGTACCAAGTCACATGATAGTTACGCTATTGTAGAAAATAATTTCAAAGTACCAAGTCACATGATAGTTACGCTATTGTAGAAAATAATTTCAAAGTACCAAGTCACATGATAGTTACGCTATTGTAGAAAATAATTTCAAAGTACCAAGTCACATGATAGTTACGCTATTGTAGAAAACAATTTCAAAGTACTATGTCACTTGATAGTTACGCTATTGTAGAACATAATTTCAAAGTACCAAGTCACATGATAGTTACGCTATTATAGAAAATAATTTCAAAGTACCAAGTCACATGATAGTTACGCTATTATAGAAAATAATTTCAAAGTACCAAGTCACATGATAGTTACGCTATTGTAGAAAATAATTTCAAAGTACCAAGTCACATGATAGTTACACTATTATAGAAAATAATATCAAAGTACCAAGTCACATGATAGTTACGCTATTGTAGAAAATAATTTCAAAGTACCAAGTCACATGATAGTTACGTTATTATAGAAAATAATTTCAAAGTACCAAGTCACATGATAGTTACGCTATTGTAGAAAATAATTTCAAAGTACCACGTCACATGATAGTTACGCTATTGTAGAAAATAATTTCAAAGTAACAAGTCACATGATAGTTACGCTATTGTAGAAAATAATTTCAAAGTACCATGTCACATGATAGTTACGCTATTGTAGAAAATAATTTCAAAGTACCAAGTCACATGATAGTTACGCTATTATAGAAAATAATTTCAAAGTATCAAGTCACATGATATTTACACTATTGTAGAAAATAATTTCAAAGTACCTAGTCACATGATAGTTACGCTATTGTAGAAAATAATTTCAAAGTATCAAGTCACATGATAGTTACGATATTTTAGAAAATAATTTCAAAGTACCTAGTCACATGATAGTTACGCTATTGTAGAAAATAATTTCAAAGTAGCAAGTCAAATGATAGTTACGCTATTTTAGAAAATAATTTCAAAGTACCAAGTCACATGATATTTACGCTATTGTAGAAAATAATTTCAAAGTACCAAGTCACATGATAGTTACGCTTTTGTAGAAAATAATTTCAAAGTACCAAGTCACATGATAGTTACGCTATTGTAGAAAATAATTTCAAAATACCAAGTCACATGATAGTTACGCTATTATAGAAAATAATTTCAAAGCACAAAGTCATATGATAGTTACGCTACTGTATAAAATAATTTTAAAGTACCAAGTCACATGATAGTTACGCTATTGTAGAAAATAATTTCAAAGTACCAAGTCACATGATAGTTACGCTATTATAAAAAATAATACCAAAGTACCAAGTCACATGATAGTTAAGCTATTTTAGAAAATAATTTCAAAGTACTAAGTCACATGATAGTTACGCTAATGTAGAAAATAATTTCAAAGTACCAAGTCACATAATAGTTACGCTATTGTAGAAAATAATTTCAAAGTACCAAGTCACATGATAGTTACGCTACTGTATAAAATAATTTTAAAGTACCAAGTCACATGATAGTTACGCTATTGTAGAAAATAATTTCAAAGTATCAAGTCACATGATAGTTACGATATTTTAGAAAATAATTTCAAAGTACCTAGTCACATGATAGTTACGCTAATGTAGAAAATAATTTCAAAGTACCAAGTCACATAATAGTTACGTTATTGTAGAAAATAATTTCAAAGTACCAAGTCACATGATAGTTACGCTACTGTATAAAATAATTTTAAAGTACCAAGTCACATGATAGTTACGCTATTGTAGAAAATAATTTCAAAGTACCAAGTCACATGATAGTTACGCTATTATAGAAAATAATACCAAAGTACCAAGTCACATGATAGTTAAGCTATTTTAGAAAATAATTTCAAAGTACCAAGTCACATGATAGTTACGCTAATGTAGAAAATAATTTCAAAGTACCAAGTCACATAATAGTTACGCTATTGTAGAAAATAATTTCAAAGTACCAAGTCAGATGATAGTTACGTTATTATAGAAAATAATTTCAAATTACCAAGTCACATGATAGTTACGCTATTATAGAAAATAATTTCAAAGTACCAAGTCACATGATAGTTACGCTAATGTAGAAAATAATTTCAAAGTAACAAGTCACATGATAGTTACGCTATTGTAGAAAATAATTTCAAAGTACCAAGTCACATGATAGTTACGCTATTGTAGAAAATAATTTCAAAGAACCAAGTCACATGATAGTTTCGCTTTTGTAGAAAATAGTTTCAAAGTACCAAGTCACTTGATAGTTACGCTAATATAGAAAATAATTTCAAAGTACCAAGTCACATGATAGTTACGCTATTATAGAAAATAATATGAAAGTACCAAGTCACATGATAGTTACGCTATTGTAGAAAATAATTTCAAAGTACCAAGTCAAATGATAGTTACGTTATTATAGAAAATAATTTCAAAGTACCAAGTCACATGATAGTTACACTATTATAGAAAATAATTTCAAAGTACCAAGTCACATGATAGTTACGCTATTGTAGAAAATAATTTCAAAGTACCAAGTCACATGATAGTTACGCTATTGTAGAAAATAATTTCAAAGTACCAAGTCCAATGATAGTTACGCTACTATAGAAAATAATTTCAAAGTACCAAGTCACATGATAGTTACGCTATTGTAGAAAATAATTTCAATTTACCAAGTCACATGATAGTTACGCTATTGTAGAAAATAATTTCAAAGTACCATGTCACTTGATAGTTACGCTATTGTAGAACATAATTTCAAAGTACCAAGTCACATGATAGTTACGGTATTATAGAAAATAATTTCAAAGTACCAAGTCACATGATAGTTACGCTATTATAGAAAATAATTTCAAAGTACCAAGTCACATGATAGTTACGCTATTGTAGAAAATAGTTTCAAAGTACCAAGTCACATGATAGTTACGCTATTATAGAAAATAATATCAAAGTACCAAGTCACATGATAGTTACGCTATTGTAGAAAATAATTTCAAAAGTACCAAGTCACATGATAGTTACGTTATTATAGAAAATAATTTCAAAGTACCAAGTCACATGATAGTTACGGTATTATAGAAAATAATTTCAAAGTACCAAGTCACATGATAGTTACGCTATTGTAGAAAATAATTTCAAAGTACCAAGTCACATGATAGTTACGCTATTGTAGAAAATAATTTCAAAGTACCAAGTCACATGATAGTTACGCTATTGTAGAAAATAATTTCAAAGTACCAAGTCACATGATAGTTACGCTATTATAGAAAATAATTTCAAAGTACCAAGTCACATGATAGTTACGCTATTATAGAAAATAATTTTAAAGTACCAAGTCACATGATAGTTACGCTATTGTAGAAAATAATTTCAAAGAACCAAGTCACATGATAGTTACGCTATTATAGAAAATAATTTCAAAGTACCAAGTCACATGATAGTTACGCTATTGTAGAAAATAATTTCAAAGAACCAAGTCACATGATAGTTACGCTATTATAGAAAATAATATCAAAGTACCAAGTCACATGATAGTTACGCTATTATAGAAAATAATTTCAAAGTACCAAGTCACATGATAGTTACGCTATTGTAGAAAATAATTTCAAAGTACCAAGTCACATGATAGTTACGTTATTATAGAAAATAATTTCAAAGTACCAAGTCATATGATAGTTACGCTATTGTAGAAAATAATTTCAAAGTACCAAGTCATATGATATTTACGCCATTATAGAAAATAATTTCAAAGTACCAAGTCACATGATAGTTACGCTATTATAGAAAATAATTTCAAAGTACCAAGTCACATGATAGTTACGCTATTGTAGAAAATAATTTCAAAGTACCAAGTCACATGATAGTTACGTTATTATAGAAAATAATTTCAAAGTACCAAGTCATATGATAGTTACGCTATTGTAGAAAATAATTTCAAAGTACCAAGTCATATGATAGTTATGCTATTGTAGAAAATAATTTCAAAGTACCAAGTCACATGATAGTTACGCTATTGTAGAAATTAATTTCAAAGTACCAAGTCACTTGATAGTTACGCTATTGTAGAAAATAATTTCAAAGTACCAAGTCACATGATAGTTACGCTATTGTAGAAATGTAATTAACTCTTTATTGTTTTCACCTTTTGGATACACAATACGGAAATTTCATTCAAGAAATTATGAAGGAATTTGTAAGTAAGTAACAATATGTCTCTGTGTCTGCAAGGCAGAGCAATTTCCTCACAAATTCCACTATTTAATGCCCCCCTCCACCCCACCGCAGCAGCCCCTGCGGCGTTCCCTGCCCCCGATGTTTGCTAGAATTCTTTAAGAATGACCCCTAATCACAAAAACCGCTTAATTAGAATAAATAGCTCTTTTGAAAGTACTAAAACACTTTAGCATAAAGAGCGAGGTATTGACTAGGGGGCGAACACCACCGATGTCTCTGATTGCCTCCTAAGAAATGGTAAATTCCACTGTTTAATGCCCCCCTCCGGCACCGGAGGGGGCGGATTTATTCTTTATTTATTCTAATTAAACGGTTTTTGTGATTCAGGGGTCATTCTTAAAGAATTCTAGCAAACATCGGGGGCGGTGAACGCCGCGGGGGGCTGCTGCGGTGGGGTGAAGGGGGGCATTAAATAGTGGAATTTGTGAGGAAATTGCTCTGCCTTGTAGACACAGAGACACATTGTTACTTACTTACAATTTTTTTAAAATTTCTTGAATGAAATTTCTGCTTTATGTATACAAGAGGTGACTTCAAAAAAGAGTTTGTTACCTATTTACAATTTCTTTATAATTTCTTGAATGAAATTTCCGCATTGTGTTTCTAATAGGTGAAAACAATAAAGAGTTTATTACATTTCTACAATAGCGTAACTATCATGTGACTTGGTACTTTGAAATTATTTTCTACAATAGCGTAACTATCATGTGACATGGTACTTTGAAATTATTTTCTACAATAGCGTAACTATCATGTGACTTGGTACTTTGAAATTATTTTCTACAATAGCGTAACTATCATGTGACTTGGTACTTTGAAATTATTTTCTACAATAGCGTAACTATCATTGGACTTGGTACTTTGAAATTATTTTCTACAATAGCGTAACTATCATGTGACTTGTTACTTTGAAATTATTTTCTACAATAGCGTAACTATCATGTGACTTGGTACTTTGAAATTATTTTCTATAATAGCGCAACTATCATGTGACTTGGTACTTTGAAATTATTTTCTAGAAAAGCGTAACTATCATGTGACTTGGTACTTTGAAATTATTTTCTACAATAGCGTAACTATCATGTGACTTGGTACTTTGAAATTATTTTCTACAATAGCGTAACTATCATGTGACTTGGTACTTTGAAATTATTTTCTACATTAGCGTAACTATCTTGTGACTTGGTACTTCGAAATTATTTTCTATAATAGCGTAACTATCATGTGACTTGGTACTTTGAAATTATTTTCTACAATAGCGTAACTATCATGTGACTTGGTACTTTGATATTATTTTCTATAATAGCGTAACTATCATGTGACTTGGTACTTTGAAATTATTTTCTACAATAGCGTAACTATCATGTGACTTGGTACTTCGAAATTATTTTCTACAATAGCGTAACTATCATGTGACTTGGTACTTTGAAATTATTTTCTACAATAGCGTAACTATCATGTGACTTGGTACTTTGATATTATTTTCTACAATAGCGTAACTATCATGTGACTTGGTACTTTGAAATTATTTTCTGTAATAGTGTAACTATCATGTGACATGGTACTTTGAAATTATTTTCTACAATAGCGTAACTATCATGTGACTTGGTACTTTGAAATTATTTTCTACAATAGCGTAACTATCATGTGACTTGGTACTTTGAAATTATTTTCTACAATAGCAAAACTATCATTGGACTTGGAACTTTGAAATTATTTTCTACAATAGCGTAACTATCATGTGACTTGGTACTTTGAAATTATTTTCTACAATAGCGTAACTATCATGTGACTTGGTACTTTGAAATTATTTTCTCTAATAGCGTAACTATCATGTGACTTGGTACTTTGAAATTATTTTCTACAAAAGCGTAACTATCATGTGACTTGGTACTTTGAAATTATTTTCTACAATAGCGTAACTATCATGTGACTTGGTACTTTGAAATTATTTTCTACAATAGCGTAACTATCATTTGACTTGGTACTTTGAAATTATTTTCTACATTAGCGTAACTATCATGTGACTTGGTACTTCGAAATTATTTTCTATAATAGCGTAACTATCATGTGACTTGGTACTTTGAAATTATTTTCTATAATAACGTAACTATCATGTGACTTGGTACTTTGAAATTATTTTCTACAATAGCGTAACTATCATGTGACTTGGTACTTTGATATTATTTTCTATAATAGCGTAACTATCATGTGACTTGGTACTTTGAAATTATTTTCTACAAAAGCGTAACTATCATGTGACTTGGTACTTTGAAATTATTTTCTACAATAGCGTAACTATCATGTGACTTGGTACTTTAAAATATTTTCTACAATAGCGTAACTATCGTTTGACTTGGTACTTTGAAATTATTTTCTACATTAGCGTAACTATCATGTGACTTGGTACTTCGAAATTATTTTCTATAATAGCGTAACTATCATGTGACTTGGTACTTTGAAATTATTTTCTATAATAACGTAACTATCATGTGACTTGGTACTTTGAAATTATTTTCTACAATAGCGTAACTATCATGTGACTTGGTACTTTGAAATTATTTTCTACAATAGCGTAACTATCATGTGACTTGGTACTTTGATATTATTTTCTATAATAGCGTAACTATCATGTGACTTGGTACTTTGAAATTATTTTCTACAATAGCGTAACTATCATGTGACTTGGTATTTTGAAATTATTTTCTACAATAGCGTAAATATCATGTGACTTGGTACTTTGAAATTATTTTCTACAATAGCGTAACTATCATGTGACTTGGTACTTTGAAATTATTTTCTGTAATAGTGTAACTATCATGTGACTTGGTACTTTGAAATATTGATATCAAAATTCCGATTTTTACAGCTTCGGTTACTATTGAGCCACATCGTTCCTTATTTGCAGTTACTTACCACGAACTGTTTGATCGAATCGTAACAACATCCCAATACTGCGATATAGAGAATGAAAGCTAATTGTTTTCTGCATATATAGATGCGTGCACAGTGACTAAAAGCTGTATACTCACTTAGCAAATCAAGAAAAAGATTTCTAAACATCAGAACGAGTCATGATACCAATACAAAGTTGTCCCCTGCCCTGACCTTCAAAGAGTGAAGAGCTTACTCTAGGAAGCCTTTGTTTTCAGCGCTAAAAAATATTAGTAAAATTTTCGATAAATAATGGAAGTTAAAAAAGAGAGGTCCAAGTCTTTTAAGTCGACATTATACTTCTGCAAATTGGGTTCATTTTTCGTCATTAATAATCCATGTTCTGTCGTAAGGACAAGAAGCTCAGGGTTGCTACCATTTCATCTAACCGTCACAAGCACTAAACGTCATTTCGTTGACAAGGAAAATCCGTCATAACATCAACACGTCAGGACATCGACAAAAAAATTTATAAGTTTAAATAAGTGTATAACAGTTTAGAAACAAATTTCGGCTATATATCAGCACATCAGAGGGGGGAAGGGGTAAAGCATAGCATATATTAAATACGTAACCAAACATAGATACCTTTTCCCCCCTAAACCCAAAAAACTAAAGTTTTAAAATTTTAGATTATATGACGGATTTTGTCGATGTCCTGACGTGTCGATGTTATGACTGTCGACGTTCTCACGGGTAGCGATTGCGACTGTCGAGGAACTACCGTGTCGATGTTATGGCTGTCGACGTTTTTGTCGATGTTAAGACGGATTTTTTCGATGTCCTTACGGTAGTGATCCTGACGCCTTCCGGGAGCTCGTCTCAATAAGAGACAGAAGTTTTTTTAGTCGGGAAAATATTAGTGAAGCCATCTGCATTAAAGGCACTTGATATGTTACTTGGGTATCCTTATCGAATGTTAAACCAAAAAATTAAGTTGTTTAGAGAAAAGTAAAGAGCAAATTATAATGTTCATTCGACTTTTTGTTCCCGTTATTTAAGAATGACTTCTGAATTACAAAGGCTGTTTAATTAGAATAATAACCTCTTTTACAGGTTAAAAAGAAACTTTCGTGCAAGAGTGAGCTATTGAGGGGAGGCAACACATCTCATATACGTAATATTTTCTGTTCGTTTTAAGTTTTAATGTAGATTCTTACTTCCAGTTGAAAAAACTGGTTTTTTATTCAATTGCTGGTCGTTTTAAAAAATAACGTCGGGAAATCCAGCTCCTTCTTCCTGGAAAGTTCACTTCCCCCACGAAAAATTTCTTCATGGAAAGATTCTCCCACGTAGCTTAAATTTGCGGAACTTATTTTTTTAAGGCACTGTAACAAAAAGGTCAAAACTATTTTTTTCATTTTTTTTTTAATGAAAGTCACAAGTTGAGCAATTCTCAAATGACTGAAATGAATGAAAGACAAGAACTTTGAAAGATATACGTAATATTTTATGTTCGTTTCATGTTTTAATGTTATTCCTTACTTTCAGTTAGAAAAACTAGTTTTTTTTTATTTAATAACAACCACAAGCAAAAGACATACAATATCATTCGTTTATCATAGGCAGTGCGCTAGCGCTGCCTAAGTAAAGAACAATGTGGGCACAATGTGCTTTTGGTTGTTTTTTTTCTCCATACCCGGGCACTTCGTATCGAAGGAGTTGTCGTAGAAACTTCGAAAAGGGCTCATTTGATTGGAAATTGAAATTTCCCTGAAGAATTTTCCTGAAGAAATGAAATTCTTAGTCTTACAGGGGAAAAACAATATTGATGTATGTAATCTGTCAAATTTTCTTAGTCTTGTTTTCAAAGCTTCATTACATGACAAGAAGTAATTGGATTCAAATAAGGAAAATAATTTCTTTCAGATAAAGCATTTCACACCAAAAATATGCCAGTTAAATTAAAATACGCCAAGATTAACACCTGGCAGAATGACTCAAAATTTTCCTTCCAGTCACTATTAAAATATGTCAGTTTGGTGTGAAATATGCCAATATGGCAACAGTGCATGTCATGTAGACAAATTTCGGGACCCTGTAGAGGAAGGAGTGAATGTAGGTACTTCAAAATACCTTCCTGGGACTTACTTTAGCGCGTAGCCAAGACCTATCCCTCAGAGTTTCATTTTCCTTAGCTAACCTCTTTCCAAGATAGACAAAAGTGTAAAATTCTACTTTAGCTACTTTCAGCTATCATGGAAAGGGGTTAGGTTAGGAAACTGAAACTTTCAACTATGGATCTACAGGCTAAAGTGTGTCCTTGGAAGGTATTGTAAAGTACCTATCTTCACTCCTTACCCCTCTAGAGGGTCTTGAAATTTGTCTGTATGACAGGTTTATGCCTATTGAAATTTTGACAAAACAAGATTTTACCTTAATTTTCAGTTTCTTTGGTAAATAAACTTACCTGCCATTTCAAGGGATGCATTTCTTCAAAAACCTCCCTCAGGTATTTTAGTACCTTCCATTTCCAGTTTCTTTCAATATCGCATGTTTGATATATGTTTTCACAAATAAACCTACTCATTTTGCATTGAATTTTTGATCTTTTGTTGGCAGTTGGCTATACTTTTTTCTTCTTACACGTCATATAATTGAACAATTTGCAGTTAATAGAGAGTGCTATTGTAAGCTAGCAGCCAAAGAAAAGCTTATAAACAGGTATCGGCCTGCTGACAAGGAGAGAGAAGCATTAAGGAATTGCTGCGAGAAGTCATTTAAGATGTTTACAATGCGTGCTGTTCTGGGTTATCACACCTCACCACTTTGGGCTAGAAGACTAAAGTGGCGTTCGCATGTGTGTCTAGCTAGAATCCCGTGTCTAGACACCTGACTAGCCAGACTTCAACGTCTAGGCAACGACCGTTCACAAGTAAAATTCGGTGCTTACCTAAAACTACAAATCGGGGCTTATTTGGGCAGAAGTTTCAAAATTGTAATCCCTATTTTTTACTGTCACAAAATAATGGATGAGATAAGCCAAACAAATGCCTTTGTGTGCTTCACTATTATGTCTGGTGTTGTATATTTGCCTAAAATGAAAAAACAATTGATGAGAAAACAAAAATTAAATTCCTGTCTAAAAATGTATACATAGATGTTGAAAATAGTGGAACTTGACACATTCTGATTGGCGGTAATCTAAAATCCTAGACATTGATTTCTAGAGTCTAGAACTCAAGGTCTAGCCAAGCGCCTTGTCTAGCGTGTCCAGTTAGGCACTGAATTTTACTTGTGAACGGTCGTTGCCTAAACATTGAAGTCTGGCTAGACACGTATCTAGACATGAGATTTTAGCTTGACACGCATGTTAACCCCGCTTAAGCACAGGCTTATAAGATAAATTCATACAGACTACTGGTTTGGTCCACTCCCTGAGCCTTTTTACACCCCTTATATTGTATATCGTTTATTTTAGACTTTTGTTTTATTTACTTGTATTTTATTCTCTCCTTATGTATATTTTTTTAGAATTATTTTTTTGATTTTTTTTTATCTCTTTATATTTTTATATCTGGAATAACGTGACAGGTTATAAAGAACATAAGTATTATTTATAAATAAATGTGCTATATATGTATTATAATTATTTTGATTCTTGTTTTCCAATATATCACGATCGCAAATTCTATAAGTTCAATGACGATTCGTCCTTGCAATAATAAAATAATTGTTGGAAACTTCAACCTGCCTCAGATTCAATGGGTTGGTGGTTATGCTGCTACAGGAGATAACGATGACCAGATTTGCCCACTCCTTGAGTGCCTACAAGAACATTCATTATATCAGACAATAGATTTCCCGACTAGGTACAGAGAGGGCCAGGAACCATCTCTCCTGGATCTCCTATTTGTCAAAGATGAGGAGGCAATCCAAAGTATAGACCCAGAGCCACCGTTTGGCGCAAGCAACCATATAGTCATAACTTGTCGACCAAAGTTGTACCCGCAGACAAACGATTTTAGAAAGCATGTGTATACAAATTACAACAAGGTCAGGCAAGTATGAGGAGTCTTTAGCTTCCTTAGTACCTCGCCTTGCTATTTGCGTACGCCCCTAGGAATTACCATGCTATTTGCGTACAGCATGTTCCTTAGTACCTCGCCATTCTATTTGCGTACGCCCCTAGGAATTACCAAGCTATTTGGAGCCTTTACGTTCCTTGGTGCCTTTCCAGAGCATGTACCTATGGATTCTAGCAGACTATGTTCCTTCCTGTGCTATTTGGGGCCTTTACGTTCCTTGGTGCCTTTTAAGCTGGCAAGCTACTGAATAACGATAACAAACATGTTTTCAATCAGATGGGTTTTTGAAAGCACAGTGTGTACATGTGTGTAGGCTTTGTTATTTAAAAAATTGGACGCTACAATCAGAATTATTTGATTGACATTTGCAAGAAAGGGGTAATGGATTTGTGAATTGGAGTGTAGGTTTGACATCACCAGGCACGTGCGAGGGAAATTTTTTTTGGTGGGGGGCTTAAAAAGGCAAAAATTGGTGAACTACATTAGTTTATAAGACGGATCGTGAAAATCCCAAGGTTTTGTGTACCAAGAATGGACCGGAGGTAGCCTCCCCTACATACACGAATGGATATCGCTATAATATTTTCAGACGGGCTTTGTTTTTTGAAAAAAAATTGGACGCTACAATCAGAATTGTTTGATTGACATATGCAAAAAAGGGGTAATGGATTTGTGAATTGTAGTGTAGGTTTGACATCACCAGGCACGTGCGAGGGAATTTTTTTGTTGGTGGGGGGGCTTAAAAAGACAAAAATGGGTGAACTACATTGGTTTATAAGACGGATCGTGAAAATCCCAAGGTTTTGTGTACCAAGAATGGACCGGAGGTAGCCTCCCCTACATACACGAATGGATATTGCTAGAATATTTTAAGACGGGCTTTGTTATTTAAAAAATTGGACGCTACAATCAGAATTCTTTGATTGACATTTGCAAAAAAGGGGTAATGGATTTGTGAATTGGAGTGTACGTTTGACATCACCAGGCACGTGCGAGGGAATTTTTTTGTTGGTGGGGGGCTTAAAAAGACAAAAATGGGTGAACTACATTGGTTTATAAGACGGATCGTGAAAATCCCAAGGTTTTGTGTACCAAGAATGGACCGGAGGTAGCCTCCCCTACATACACGAATGGATATCGCTAGAATATTTTAAGACGGGCTTTGTTATTTAAAAAATTGGACGCTACAATCAGAATTCTTTGATTGACATTTGCAAAAAAGGGGTAATGGATTTGTGAATTGGGGTGTACGTTTGACTTCACCAAGCACAAGCGAGGGAAATTTTTTGTTGGTGGGAGACTTAAAAAGGCAAAAATGGGTGAACTACATTGGTTTATAAGACGGATCGTGAAAATCCCAAGGTTTTGTGTACCAAGAATGGACCGGAGGTAGCCTCCCCTACATACACGAATGGATATCGCTAGAATATTTTAAGACGGGCTTTGTTATTTAAAAAATTGGACGCTACAATCAGAATTCTTTGATTGACATTTGCAAAAAAGGGTAATGGATTTGTGAATCTGAGTGTAGGTTTGACATCACCAGGCACGTGCGAGGGAAATTTTTTGTTGGTGGGGGGCTTAAAAAGGCAAAAATGGGTGAACTACATTAGTTTATAAGACGGATCGTGAAAATCCCAAGGTTTTGTGTACAAAGAATGGACCGGAGGTAGCCTCCCCTACATACACGAATGGATATCGCTAGAATATTTTAAGACGGGCTTTGTTATTTAAAAAATTGGACGCTACAATCAGAATTCTTTGATTGACATTTACAAAAAAAGGGGTAATGGATTTGTGAATTGGAGTGTAGGTTTAACATCACCAGGCACGTGCGAGGGAAATTTTTGTTGGTGGGGGGCTTAAAAAGGCAAAAAAAGGTGAACTACATTAGTTTATAAGACGGATCGTGAAAATCCCAAGGTTTTGTGTACCAAGAATGGACCGGAGGTAGCCTCCCCTACATACACGAATGGATATCGCTAGAATATTTTTAGACAGGCTCGGCTATTTAAAAAATTGGACGCTACAATCAGAATTCTTTGATTGACCTTTGCAAAAAAGGGGTAATGGATTTGTGAATTGGAGTGTAGGTTTGACATCACCAGGCACGTGCGAGGGAAATTCTTTGTTGGTGGGGGGCCTAAAAAGGCAAAAATGGGTGAACTACATTAGTTTATAAGACGGGTCGTGAAAATCCCAAGGTTTTGTATACCAAAAATGGACCGGAGGTAGCCTCCCCTACATAAACGAATGGATATCGCTAGAATATTTTAAGACGGACTTTGTTATTTAAAAAATTGGACGCTACAATCAGAATTTTTTGATTGACATTTGAAAAAAAGGGGTAGTAATGGATTTGTGAATTGGAGTGTAGGTTTGACATCACCAGGCATTGCTTGCAGCTATAGGACCATGTTATTTGCTTGCAGGTATAGAAAATCTCATGCTATTTGCTTGCAGGTATAGGAAATCCCATGCTATTTGCTTTCAAGTGTAGGAATTCCCATGCTATTTGCTTGCAGGTATAGGTAATCCCATGCTATTTGCTTGCAGGTATAGGAATTCCCATGCTATTTGCTTGTAGGTATAGGAATTCCCATGCTATTTGCTTGCAGGTATAGGAATTTCCATGCTATTTGCTTGCAGGTATAGGAAATCCCATGCTATTTGCTTGCAGCTATAGGACCATGCTATTTGCTTGCAGGTATAGGAAATCCCATGCTATTTGCCTGCAGCTATAGGACCAGGCTATTTGCTTGCAGCTATAGGACCATGCTATTTGCTTGCAGGTATAGGAATTCCCATGCTATTATAAGGGTTATGTTCCTTCCTATGTTATTCAAGAATTCCCATACTATTTGCTTGATGCTCAACACCTTTTCAAAGAGAGTCAGAACTCCCTCACACAGTTTCACGTGCAAATTGCCATAAAATTAAGTTTTGAGGAGATTACATTCCTTGGCACCTTTCCAGAGCATGTACTTATGGATTCTAGAAGGTCAGTAAATAATTCCTTTTGTTTGTTTTTTTTGTTAAACACGATTGGTTGAAACAAAAGCAGAACTTTTAAAATCACAACAACTGAAGGTCAGCAAATAATTCCTTTTGTTTTTTTTTGTTAAACACAATTGGCTGAAATAAAAGCGGAACTCTAAAATCACAACTCAAGGTCAGTAAATAATTCCTTTGTTTTTTTTTTGTTAAACACGATTGGCTGAAATAAAAGCGGAACTTTTAAAATCACAACAACTAAAGGTCAGTAAATAATCCTTTTGTTTTTTTTTTGTTAAACACGAACTATTGTAGAAAATAATTTCAAAGTACCAAGTCACGTGATAATTACGCTATTATAGAAAATAATTTCAAAGTACCAAGTGACAAGATAGTTACGCTATTGTATAAAATAATTTCAAAGTATCAAGTGAAATGATAGTTATGCTATTGTAGAAAATAATTTCAAAGTACCAAGTCACATGATAGTTACGCTATTGTAGAAAATAATTTCAAAGTACCAAGTCACATGATAGTTACGCTATTGTTGAAAATAATTTCAAATTACAAGGTCACATAATAGTTAAGCTATTGTAGAAAATAATCTCAAAGTAACAAGTGACATGATAGTTATGCTTTTGTAGAAAATAATTTCAAAGTACCAAGTCACATGATAGCTACACTACTATAGAAAATAATTTCAAAGTATACCAAGTCACATGATAGTTACGCTATTGTAGAAAATAATGTCAAAGTACCAAGTCAAATGATAGTTACGCTATTATAGAAAATAATATCAAAGTACCAAGTCACATGATAGTTACGCTATTGTAGAAAATATTTTCAAAGTACCAAGTCACATGATAGTTACGTTATTATAAAAAATAATTTCAAAGTACCTAGTCACATGATAGTTAGGCTATTATAAAAAATAGTTTCAAAGTACCAAGTCACATGATAGTTACGCTATTGTAGAAAATAATTTCAAAGTACCAAGACACATGATAGTTACGCTATTGTAGAAAATAATTTCAAAGTACCAAGTCACATGATAGTTACGCTATTGTAGAAAATAATTTCAAGGTACCAAGTCACATGATAGTTACGCTATTGTAGAAAATAATTTAAAAGTACCAAGTCACATGATAGTTACGCTATTGTAGAAAATAATTTCAAAATACCAAGTCACATGATAGTTACGCTATTGTAGAAAATAATTTCAAAGTACCATGTCACATGATATTTACGCTATTGTAGAAAATAATTTCAAAGTACCAAGTCACATGATAGTTACGGTATTATAGAAAATAGTTTCAAAGTATCAAGTCACATGATAGTTACGCTATTGTAGAAAATAATTTCAAAATACCAAGTCACATGATAGTTACGCTATTGTAGAAAATAATTTCAAAGTACCATGTCACATGATAGTTACGCTATTGTAGAAAATAATTTCAAAGTACCAAGTCACATAGTAGTTACGCTATTGTAGAAAATAATTTCAAAGTACCAAGTCACATGATAGTTACGTTATTGTAGAAAATAATTTAAAAGTAACAAGTCACATGATAATTACGCTATTACAGAAAATAATTTCAAAGTACCAAGTCACATGATAGTTACGCTATTGTAGAAAATGATTTCAAAGTACCAAGTTACATGATAGTTACGCTATTGTAGAAAATAATTTCAAAGTACCAAGTCACATGATAGTTACGCTATTGTAGAAAATAGTTTCAAAGTACCAAGTCACATGATAGTTACGCTATTATAGAAAATAATACCAAAGTACCAAGTCACATGATAGTTACGCTATTGTAGAAAATAATTTCAAAGTACCAAGTCACATGATAGTTACGCTAATGTAGAAAATAATTTCAAAGTACCAAGTCACATGATAGTTACGCTATTGTAGAAAATAATTTCAAAGTACCAAGTCACATGATAGTTACGCTATTATAGAAAATAATTTCAAAGTACCAAGTCACATGATAGTTACGCTAATGTAGAAAATAATTTCAAAGCACCAAGTCACATGATAGTTACGCTATTGTAGAAAATAATTTCATAGTACCAAGTCACATGATAGTTACACTATTGTAGAAAATAATTTCAAAGTACCAAGTCACATGATATAGTTACGCTTTTGTAGAAAATAATTTCAAAGAACCAAGTCAAATGATAGTTACGCTATTATAGAAAATAATTTCAAAGTACCAAGTCACATGATAGTTACGCTATTATAGAAAATAATTTCAAAGTACCAAGTCACATGATAGTTACGCTATTGTAGAAAATAATTTCAAAGTACCAAGTCACATGATAGTTACGCCATTATAGAAAATAATATGAAAGTACCAAGTCACATGATAGTTACGCTATTATAGAAAATAATTTCAAAGTACCAAGTCACAAGATAGTTACGTTATTATAGAAAATAATTTCAAAGCACCAAGTCACATGATAGTTACGCTATTATAAAAAATAATTTCAAAGTACCAAGTCACATGATAGTTACGCTATTGTAGAAAATAATTTCAAAGTACCAAGTCACATGATAGTTACGCTATTGTAGAAAATAATTTCAAAGTACAAAGTCACATGATAGTTACGCTATTGTAGAAAATAATTTCAAAGTACCAAGTCAAATGATAGTTACGCCATTGTAGAAAATAATTTCAAAGTACCAAGTCACATGATAGTTACGCTATTGTAGAAAATAATTTCAAAGTACCATGTCACATGATAGTTACGCTATTGTAGAAAATATTTCAAAGTACCAAGTCACATGATAGTTACGCTATTATAGAAAATAATTTCAAAGTATTAAGTCACATGATAGTTACGCTACTATAGATAATAATTTCAAAGTACCAAGTCACATGATAGTTACGCTATTGTAGAAAATTATTTCAAAGTACCAAGTCACAAGATAGTTACGTTATTATAGAAAATAATTTCAAAGTACCAAGTCACATGATAGTTACGCTATTATAGAAAATAATTTCAAAGTACCAAGTCACATGATAGTTACGCTATTGTAGAAAATAATTTCAAAGTACCAAGTCACATGATAGTTACGCTATGGTAGAAAATAATTTCAAAGTACCAAGTCACATGATAGTTACGCTATTGTAGAAAATAATTTCAAAGTACCAAGTCAAATGATAGTTACGCCATTGTAGAAAATAATTTCAAAGTACCAAGTCACATGATAGTTACGCTATTGTAGAAAATAATTTCAAAGTACCATGTCACATGATAGTTACGCTATTGTAGAAAATATTTCAAAGTACCAAGTCACATGATAGTTACGCTATTATAGAAAATAATTTCAAAGTACTAAGTCACATGATAGTTACGCTATTATAGAAAATAATTTCAAAGTACCAAGTCACATGATAGTTACGCTATTGTAGAAAATTATTTCAAAGTACCAAGTCACATGACAGTTACGCTATTGTAGAAAATATTTCAAAGTACCAAGTCACATGATAGTTACGCTATTATAGAAAATAATTTCAAAGTACTAAGTCACATGATAGTTACGCTATTATAGAAAATAATTTCAAAGTACCAAGTCACATGATAGTTACGCTATTATAGAAAATAATACCAAAGTACCAAGTCACATGATAGTTACGCTATTGTAGAAAATAATTTCAAAGTACCAAGTCACATGATAGTTACGCTAATGTAGAAAATAATTTAAAAGTACCAAGTCACATGATAGTTACGCTATTGTAGAAAATAATTTCAAAGTACCAAGTCACATGATAGTTACGCTATTGTAGAAAATAATTTCAAAGTACCAAGTCACATGATAGTTACGCTATTATAGAAAATAGTTTCAAAGTACCAAGTCACATGATAGTTACGCTATTGTAGAAAATAATTTCAAAGTACCAAGTCACATGATAGTTACGCTATTGTAGAAAATAATTTCAAAGTAGCAAGTCACATGATAATTACACTATTGTAGAAAATAATTTCAAAGTACCAAGTCATATGGTAGTTACGCTATTGTAGAAAATAATTTCAAAGTACCAAGTCATATGGTAGTTACGCTATTGTAGAAAATAATTTCAAAGTACCAAGTCACATGATAGTTACGCTATTGTAGAAAATAATTTCAAAGTAGCAAGTCACATGATAGTTACACTATTGTAGAAAATAATTTCAAAGTACCAAGTCACATGGTAGTTACGCTATTGTAGAAAATAATTTCAAAGTACCAAGTCACATGATAGTTACGTTATTGTAGAAAATAATTTCAAAGTACCAAGTCACATGATAATTACGCTATTACAGAAAATAATTTCAAAGTACCAAGTCACATGATAGTTACGCTATTGTAGAAAATTATTTCAAAGTACCAAGTCACATGACAGTTACGCTATTGTAGAAAATATTTCAAAGTACCAAGTCACATGATAGTTACGCTATTATAGAAAATAATTTCAAAGTACTAAGTCACATGATAGTTACGCTATTATAGAAAATAATTTCAAAGTACCAAGTCACATGATAGTTACGCTATTATAGAAAATAATACCAAAGTACCAAGTCACATGATAGTTACGCTATTGTAGAAAATAATTTCAAAGTACCAAGTCACATGATAGTTACGCTAATGTAGAAAATAATTTAAAAGTACCAAGTCACATGATAGTTACACTATTGTAGAAAATAATTTCAAAATACCAAGTCACATGATAGTTACGCTATTGTAGAAAATAATTTCAAAGTACCATGTCACATGATATTTACGCTATTGTAGAAAATAATTTCAAAGTACCAAGTCACATGATAGTTACGCTATTATAGAAAATAGTTTCAAAGTATCAAGTCACATGATAGTTACGCTATTGTAGAAAATAATTTCAAAGTACCAAGTCACATGATAGTTACGCTATTGTAGAAAATAATTTCAAAGTAGCAAGTCACATGATAGTTACACTATTGTAGAAAATAATTTCAAAGTACCAAGTCACATGGTAGTTACGCTATTGTAGAAAATAATTTCAAAGTACCAAGTCACATGATAGTTACGTTATTGTAGAAAATAATTTCAAAGTACCAAGTCACATGATAATTACGCTATTACAGAAAATAATTTCAAAGTACCAAGTCACATGATAGTTACGCTATTGTAGAAAATGATTTCAAAGTACCAAGTCACATGATAGTTACGCTATTGTAGAAAATAATTTCAAAGTACCAAGTCACATGATAGTTACGCTATTGTAGAACATAGTTTCAAAGTACCAAGTCACATGATAGTTACGCTATTATAGAAAATAATACCAAAGTACCAAGTCACATGATAGTTACGCTATTGTAGAAAATAATTTCAAAGTACCAAGTCACATGATAGTTACGCTAATGTAGAAAATAATTTCAAAGTACCAAGTCACATGATAGTTACGCTATTGTAGAAAATAATTTCAAAGTACCAAGTCACATGATAGTTACGCTATTATAGAAAATAATTTCAAAGTACCAAGTCACATGATAGTTACGCTAATGTAGAAAATAATTTCAAAGCAACAAGTCACATGATAGTTACGCTATTGTAGAAAATAATGTCATAGTACCAAGTCACATGATAGTTACACTATTGTAGAAAATAATTTCAAAGTACCAAGTCACATGATAGTTACGCTTTTGTAGAAAATAATTTCAAAGTACCAAGTCAAATGATAGTTACGCTATTATAGAAAATAATTTCAAAGTACCAAGTCACATGATAGTTACGCTATTATAGAAAATAATTTCAAAGTACCAAGTCACATGATAGTTACGCTATTGTAGAAAATAATTTCAAAGTACCAAGTCACATGATAGTTACGCCATTATAGAAAATAATATGAAAGTACCAAGTCACATGATAGTTACGCTATTGTAGAAAATAATTTCAAAGTACCAAGTCACAAGATAGTTACGTTATTATAGAAAATAATTTCAAAGTACCAAGTCACATGATAGTTACGCTATTATAGAAAATAATTTCAAAGTACCAAGTCACATGATAGTTACGCTATTGTAGAAAATAATTTCAAAGTACCAAGTCACATGATAGTTACGCTATTGTAGAAAATAATTTCAAAGTACCAAGTAACATGATAGTTACACTATTGTAGAAAATAATTTCAAAGTACCAAGTCAAATGATAGTTACGCCATTGTAGAAAATAATTTCAAAGTACCAAGTCACATGATAGTTACGCTATTGTAGAAAATAATTTCAAAGTACCATGTCACATGATAGTTACGCTATTGTAGAAAATATTTCAAAGTACAAAGTCACATGATAGTTACGCTATTATAGAAAATAATTTCAAAGTACTAAGTCACATGATAGTTACGCTATTATAGAAAATAATTTCAAAGTACCAAGTCACATGATAGTTACGCTATTGTAGAAAATTATTTCAAAGTACCAAGTCACATGATAGTTACGCTATTATAGAAAATAATTTCAAAGTACCAAGTCACATGATAGTTACGTTATTACAGAAAATAAATTCAAAGTACCAAGTCACATGATAGTTACGCTATTATAGAAAATAATTTCAAAGTACCAAAGTCACATGATAGTTACGCTATTGTAGAAAATAATTTCAAAGTACCAAGTCACATGATAGTTACGCTATTGTAGAAAATAATTTCAAAGTACCAAGTCACATGATAGTTACGCTATTGTAGAAAATAATTTCAAAGTACCAGGTCACATGATAGTTACGCTATTATAGAAAATAATATCAAAGTACCAAGTCACATGATAGTTACGCTATTGTAGAAAATAATTTCAAAGTACCAAGTCACATGATAGCTACGTTATTATAGAAAATAATTTCAAAGTACCAAGTCACATGATAGTTACGCTATTGCAGAAAATACTTTCAAAGTACCAAGTCACATGATAGTTACGTTATTATAGAAAATAATTTCAAAGTACCAAGTCACATGATAGTTACGCTATTACAGAAAATAATTTCAAAGCACCAAGTCACATGATAGTTACACCATTGTAGAAAATAATTTCAAAGTACCAAGTCACATGATAGTTACGCTATTGTAGAAAATAATTTCAAAGTACCATGTCACATGATAGTTACGCTATTGTAGAAAATATTTCAAAGTACCAAGTCACATGATAGTTACGCTATTATAGAAAATAATACCAAAGTACCAAGTCACATGATAGTTACGCTATTGTAGAAAATAATTTCAAAGTACCAAGTAACATGATAGTTACGCTAATGTAGAAAATAATTTAAAAGTACCAAGTCACATGATAGTTACGCTATTGTAGAAAATAATTTCAAAATACCAAGTCACATGATAGTTACGCTATTGTAGAAAATAATTTCAAAGTACCATGTCACATGATATTTACGCTATTGTAGAAAATAATTTCAAAGTACCAAGTCACATGATAGTTACGCTATTATAGAAAATAGTTTCAAAGTATCAAGTCACATGATAGTTACGCTATTGTAGAAAATAATTTCAAAGTACCAAGTCACATGATAGTTACGCTATTGTAGAAAATAATTTCAAAGTACCAAGTCACATGATAATTACACTATTGTAGAAAATAATTTCAAAGTACCAAGTCACATGGTAGTTACGCTATTGTAGAAAATAATTTCAAAGTACCAAGTCACATGATAGTTACGTTATTGTAGAAAATAATTTCGAAGTACCAAGTCACATGATAATTACGCTATTACAGAAAATAATTTCAAAGTACCAAGTCACATGATAGTTACGCTATTGTAGAAAATGATTTCAAAGTACCAAGTCACATGATAGTTACGCTATTGTAGAAAATAATTTCAAAGTACCAAGTCAAATGATAGTTACGCTATTGTAGAAAATAGTTTCAAAGTACCAAGTCACATGATAGTTACGCTATTATAGAAAATAATACCAAAGTACCAAGTCACAAGATAGTTACGCTATTGTAGAAAATAATTTCAAAGTACCAAGTCACATGATAGTTACGCTAATGTAGAAAATAATTTTAAAGTACCAAGTCACATGATAGTTACGCTATTGTAGAAAATAATTTCAAAGTACCAAGTCACATGATAGTTACGCTATTATAGAAAATAATTTCAAAGTACCAAGTCACATGATAGTTACGCTAATGTAGAAAATAATTTCAAAGCACCAAGTCACATGATAGTTACGCTATTGTAGAAAATAATGTCATAGTACCAAGTCACATGATAGTTACACTATTGTAGAAAATAATTTCAAAGTACCAAGTCACATGATAGTTACGCTTTTGTAGAAAATAATTTCAAAGTACCAAGTCAAATGATAGTTACGCTATTATAGAAAATAATTTCAAAGTACCAAGTCACATGATAGTTACGCTATTATAGAAAATAATTTCAAAGTACCAAGTCACATGATAGTTACGCTATTGTAGAAAATAATTTCAAAGTACCAAGTCACATGATAGTTACGCCATTATAGAAAATAATATGAAAGTACCAAGTCACATGATAGTTATGCTATTGTAGAAAATAATTTCAAAGTACCAAGTCACAAGATAGTTACGTTATTATAGAAAATAATTTCAAAGTACCAAGTCACATGATAGTTACGCTATTATAGAAAATAATTTCAAAGTACCAAGTCACATGATAGTTATGCTATTGTAGAAGATAATTTCAAAGTACCAAGTCACATGATAGTTACGCTATTGTAGAAAATAATTTCAAAGTACCAAGTCACATGATAGTTACGCTATTTTAGAAAATAATTTCAAAGTACCAAGTCAAATGATAGTTACGCCATTGTAGAAAATAATTTCAAAGTACCAAGTCACATGATAGTTACGCTATTGTAGAAAATAATTTCAAAGTACCATGTCACATGATAGTTACGCTATTGTAGAAAATATTTCAAAGTACAAAGTCACATGATAGTTACGCTATTATAGAAAATAATTTCAAAGTACTAAGTCACATGATAGTTACGCTATTATAGAAAATAATTTCAAAGTACCAAGTCACATGATAGTTACGCTATTGTAGAAAATTATTTCAAAGTACCAAGTCACATGATAGTTAAGCTATTGTAGAAAATAATTTCAAAGTACCAAGTCACACGTTAGTTACGTTATTATAGAAAATAAATTCAAAGTACCAAGTCACATGATAGTTACGCTATTATAGAAAATAATTTCAAAGTACCAAAGTCACATGATAGTTACGCTATTGTAGAAAATAATTTCAAAGTACCAAGTCACATGATAGTTACGCTATTGTAGAAAATAATTTCAAAGTACCAAGTCACATGATAGTTACGCTATTGTAGAAAATAATTTCAAAGTACCAGGTCACATGATAGTTACGCTATTATAGAAAATAATATCAAAGTACCAAGTCACATGATAGTTACGCTATTGTAGAAAATAATTTCGAAGTACCAAGTCACATGATAGTTACGTTATTATAGAAAATAATTTCAAAGTACCAAGTCACATGATAGTTACGCTATTGCAGAAAATACTTTCAAAGTACCAAGTCACATGATAGTTACGTTATTATAGAAAATAATTTCAAAGTACCAAGTCACATGATAGTTACGCTATTACAGAAAATAATTTCAAAGCACCAAGTCACATGATAGTTTCACTATTGTAGAAAATAATTTCAAAGTACCAAGTCACATGATAGTTACGCTATTGTAGAAAATAATTTCAAAGTACCAAGTCACATGATAGTTACGCTATTGTAGAAAATAATTTCAAAGTACCAATTCACATGATAGTTACGCTATTGTGGAAAATAATTTCAAAGTACCAAGTCACATGATAGTTACGTTATTATAGAAAATAATTTCAAAGTACCAAGTCACATGATAGTTACGCTATTATAGAAAATAATTTCAAAGTACCAAGTCACATGATAGTTACTCTAATGTAGAAAATAATTTCAATGTACCAAGTCACTTGATAGTTACGCTATTGTAGAAAACAATTTCAAAGTACCAAGTCACATGATAGTTACGCTATTATAGAAAATAATTCCGAAGTACCAAGTCACATGATAGTTACGCTATTGTAGAAAATAATTTCAAAGTACCAAGTCACATGATAGTTACGCTATTGTAGAAAATAATTTCAAAGTACCAAGTCAAATGATAGTTACGCTATTATGTAAAATAATTTCAAAGTACCAAGTCACATGATAGTTACGCTATTGTAGAAAATAATTTCAAAGTGCCAAGTCACATGATAGTTACGCTATTATAGAAAATAATATCAAGGTAACAAGTCTCATGATAGTTACGCTATTGTAGAAAATAATTTCAAAGTACCAAGTCACATGATAGTTACGCTATTATAGAAAATAATTTCAAAGTACCAAGTCACATGATAGTTACGCTATTGTAGAAAATAATTTCAAAGTACCAAGTCACATGATAGTTACGCTAATGTAGAAAATAATTTCAAAGTACCAAGTCACATGATAGTTACGCTATTGTAGAAAATAATTTCAAAGTACCAAGTCACATGATAGTTACACTATTGTAGAAAATAATTTCAAAGTACCAAGTCACATGATAGTTACGCTTTTGTAGAAAATAATTTCAAAGTACCAAGTCACATGATAGTTACGCTATTATAGAAAATAATTTCAAAGTACCAAGTCACATGATAGTTACGCTATTATAAAAAATAATTTCAAAGTACCAAGTCACATGATAGTTACACTATTGTAGAAAATAATTTCAAAGTGCCAAGCCACATGATAGTTACGCTATTATAGAAAATAATATCAAAGTAACAAGTCTTATGATAGTTACGCTCTTGTAGAAAATAATTTCAAAGTACCAAGTCACATGATCGGTACGCTATTGTAGAAAATAATTTCAAAGTACCAATTCACATGATAGTTACGCTATTGTAGAAAATAATTTCAAAGTACCAAGTCACATGATAGTTACGTTATTATAGAAAATAATTTCAAAGTACCAAGTCAAATGATAGTTACGCTATTATAAAAAATAATTTCAAAGTACCAAGTCACATGATAGTTACACTATTGTAGAAAATAATTTCAAAGTGCCAAGCCACATGATAGTTACGCTATTATAGAAAATAATATCAAAGTAACAAGTCTTATGATAGTTACGCTCTTGTAGAAAATAATTTCAAAGTACCAAGTCACATGATAGTTACGCTATTGTAGAAAATAATTTCAAAGTACCAAGTCACATGATAGTTACACTATTGTAGAAAATAATTTCAAAGTACCAAGTCACATGATAGTTACGCTATTGTAGAAAATAATTTCAAAGTACCAAGTCACATGATAGTTACGCTATTATAGAAAATAATTTCAAAGTACCAAGTCACATGATAGTTACGCTATTGTAGTAAAATACTTTCAAAGTACCAAGTCACATGATAGTTACGCTATTATAGAAAATAATATCAAAGTACCAAGTCACATGATAGTTACGCTATTGTAGAAAATAATTTCAAAGTACCAAGTCACATGATACTTACGTTATTATAGAAAATAATTTCAAAGTACCAAGTCACATGATAGTTAAGCTACTATAGAAAATAATTTCAAAGTACCAAGTCACATGATAGTTACGCTATTGTAGAAAATACTTTCAAAGTACCAAGTCACATGATAGTTACGCTATTGTAGAAAATAATTTCAAAGTACGAAGTCACATGATAGTTACGCTATTGTAGAAAATAATTTCAAAGTACCAAGTCACATGATAGTTACGCTATTGTAGAAATGTAATAAACTCTTTATTGTTTTCACCTATTGGATATACAATACGGAAATTTCATTCAAGAAATTATGAAAAAATTGTAAGTAAGTAACAATGTGTCTCTGTGTCTGCAAGGCAGAGCAATTTCCTCACAAATTCCACTATTTAATGCCCCCCTCCACCCCACCGCAGAAGCCCTCCGCGGCGTTCCCCGCCCCCGATGTTTACTAGAATTCTTTAAGAATGACCCCTGAATCACAAAAACCGTTTAATTAGAATAAATAGCTCTTTTGAAAGTACTAAAAACACTTTAGCATGAAGAGAGAGGTATTGACTAGGGGGTGAACACCACCGATGTCTCTGATTGGCTCCTAAAAAATGGTAAATTCCACTATTTAATCCCCCCTCCGGCGCCGGAGGGGGCGGATTTATTGTTTATTTATTCTAATTAAACGGTTTTTGTGATTCAAGGGTCATTCTTAAAGAATTCTAGCAAACATCGGGGGCGGGCAACGCCGCAGGGGGCTGCTGCACTGGGGTGGAGGGGAGCATTAAATAGTGGAATTTGTGAGGAAATTGCTCAGCTTTGCAGACACAGAGACACATTGTTACTTACTTACAATTTTTTAAATTTCTTGAATTAAATTTCTGCTTTATGTATACAAGAGGTGACTTCAACAAAGAGTTTGTTACCTATTTACGATTTCTTCCTAATTTCTTGAATGAAATTTCCGTATTGTGTATACAATAGGTGAAAACAATAAAGAGTTTATTACATTTCTACAATAGCGTAACTATCATGTGACTTGGTACTTTAAAATTATTTTCTACAATAGCGTAACTATCATGTGACTTGGTACTTGGAAATTATTTTCTACAATAGCGTAACTATAATGTGACTTGGTACTTTGAAATTATTTTCTACAATAGCGTAACTATCATGTGACTTGGTACTTTGAAATTATTTTCTACAATAGCGTAACTATCATGTGACTTGGTACTTTGAAATTATTTTCTACAATAGCGTACCGATCATGTGACTTGGTACTTTGAAATTATTTTCTACAATAGCGTAACTATCATGAGACTTGTTACTTTGATATTATTTTCTATAATAGCGTAACTATCATGTGACTTGGCACTTTGAAATTATTTTCTACAATAGCGTAACTATCATGTGACTTGGTACTTTGAAATTATTTTATATAATAGCTTAACTATCATGTGACTTGGTACTTTGAAATTATTTTCTATAATAGCGTAACTATCATGGGACTTGGTACTTTGAAATTATTTTCTACAAAAGCGTAACTATCATGTGACTTGGTACTTTGAAATTATTTTCTACAATAGTGTAACTATCATGTGACTTGGTACTTTGAAATTATTTTCTACAATAGCGTAACTATCATGTGACTTGGTACTTTGAAATTATTTTCTACATTAGCGTAACTATCATGTGACTTGGTACTTTGAAATTATTTTCTACAATAGCGTAACTATCATTTGACTTGGTACTTTGAAATTATTTTCTATAATAGAGTAACTATCATGTGACTTGGTACTTTGAAATTATTTTCTACAATAGCGTAACTATCATGAGACTTGTTACTTTGATATTATTTTCTATAATAGCGTAACTATCATGTTACTTGGCACTTTGAAATTATTTTCTACAATAGCGTAACTATCATGTGACTTGGTACTTTGAAATTATTTTATATAATAGCGTAACTATCATGTGACTTGGTACTTTGAAATAATTTTCTATAATAGCGTAATTATCATGTGACTTGGTACTTTGAAATTATTTTCTACAAAAGCGTAACTATCATGTGACTTGGTACTTTGAAATTATTTTCTACAATAGTGTAACTATCATGTGACTTGGTACTTTGAAATTATTTTCTACAATAGCGTAACTATCATGTGACTTGGTACTTTGAAATTATTTTCTACAATAGCGTAACTATCATGTGACTTGGTACTTTGAAATTATTTTCTGTAATAGCGTAACTATCAAGTGACTTGGTACTTTGAAATATTGATATCAGAATTCCGATTTTTACAGCTTCGGTTACTATTGAGCCGCATCGCTCCTTACTTGCAATTCCTTACCACGAACTGTTTGATCGAATCGTAACAACATCCCAATACTGCGATATAGGGAATGTAAGCTGATTATTTTCTCTGTATATAGATGCGTGCACAGTGACTGAAAGCTGTATACTCACTTAGCAAATCAAGAAAAAGATTTCTAAACATCAGAACGAGTCATGATACCAATACAAAGTTGTCCCCTGCCCTGACCTTCAAAGAGTGAAGAGCTTACTCTTGGAAGCCTTTGTTTTCAGTGCTAAAAAATATTAGTAAAATTTTCGATAAATAATGGAAGTTAAAAAAGAGAGGTCCAAGTCTTTTAAGTCGACATTATACTTCTGCAAATTGGGTTGATTTTTCGTCATTAATAATCCATGTTCTGTCGTAAGGACAAGAAGCTCAGGGTTGCTACCATTTCATCTAACCGTCACAAGCACTAAACGTCATTTCGTCGACAAGGAAAATCCGTCATAACATCAACACGTCAGGACATCGACAAAAAAATTTATAAGTTTAAATAAGTGTATAATAGTTTAGAAACAAATTTCGGCTATATATTAGCACATCAGAGGGGGGGGGGGGGTAAAGCATAGCATATATTAAATACGTAACCAAACCTAGGTACCTTTTCCCCCCTAAACCCAAAAAACTAAAGTTTTAAAATTTTAGATTATATGACGGATTTTGTCGATGTCCTGACGTGTCGATGTTATGACTGTCGACAGTCTCACGGATACCGATTGCGACTGCCGAGGAACTGACGTGTCGATGTTATGGCTGTCGACATTTTTTCGATGTCCTTACGGTAGTGGTCCTGATGCCTTCCGGGAGCTCGTCTCAATAAGAGACAGAAATTTTTTTAGTCCGGAAAATGTTAGTGAAGCCATCTGCATTAAAGGCACTTGATAACTTACTTGGGTATCCTTATCGAATGTTAAACTAAAAAATTAAGTTGTTTAGAGAAAAGTAAAGAGCAAATTATAATGTTCATTCGACTTTTTGTTCCAGTTATTTAAGAATGACATCTGAATTACAAAGGCTGTTTAATTAGAATAATAACCTCTTTTACAAGTTAAAAAGAAACTTTCGTGCAAGAGCGAGCTATTGAGGGGAGGCAACCCATCTCATATACGTAATATTTTCTGTTCGTTTTAAGTTTTAATGTAGCTTCTTACTTCCAGTTGAAAAAACTCGTTTTTTATTCAATTGCTGGTCGTTTTAAAAAATAACGTCGGGAAATCCAGCTCCTTCTTCCTGGAAAGTTCACTTCCCCCACGAAAAATTTCTTCATGGAAAGATTCTCCCACGTAACTTAAATTTGCGGAACTTATTTTTTTAAGGCACCGTAACAAAAAGGTCAAAACTATTTTTTTTATTTTTTTTTTAATGAAAGTCACAAGTTGAGCAATTCTCAAATGACTGAAATGAATGAAAGAAAAGAACTTTGAAAGATATACGTAATATTTTATGTTCGCTTTAAGTTTTAATGTTATTCCTTACTTTCAGTTAGAAAAACTTGTTTTTTTTTATTTAATAACAACCACAAGCAAAAGACATACAATATCATTGGTTTATCATAGGCAGTGCGCTAGCGCTGCCTAATTAAAGAACGATGTGGGCACAATTTGCTTTTGGTTGTTTTTTTTTTCTCCATACCCGGGCACTTCGTATCGAAGGAGTTGTCGTAGAAACTTCGAAAAGGGCTCATTCGATTGGAATTGGAGTGGCTATGCCCTTTTTAATAGTCGAAAGTGATTGGAGGGCAACTATTCCCCCCCCCACGCCAATCATCCCCCCAAACACATCCAATCAAATTTTGATATAGCCATTTTGTTCAGCGTAGTTGATTTCCAGATAGAAAATATGTTTTTGAGGAGGATACTCCCCCACAACCCTCAGGGCAAGGGTTTTAAGTTATGCCCTGGGGGCATATAAGGTTTTTATAGAAGGCGTTGTCGTAGAAACTTCAAAACAGGCTCATTTGATTGAAAATTCAAAGGGCTAGTACCCTTTTTAATAGTCGAAAGTGATTGGAGGGCAACTAGCCCCCCCCCCCACGCCCGTCATTCCCCCAAACACATCCAATCAAAATTTTGAGATAGCCATTTTGTTCAGCGTAGTTAGTTTCCAGATAGAATATGTTTTTGAGGAGGACACTCCCCCACAACCCTCAGGGCAAGGGTTTTAAGTTATGCCCTGGGTGCATATAAGGTTTTTACAGAAGGCGTTATCGTAGAAACTTCAAAAAATGCTCATTCGATTGGAAATTCAAAGTGCTAGTGCCCTTTTTAATAGTCGAAAGTGATTAGAGGGCAACTAGCTTCCCCCCCCCACACCCATCCTTCCCCAAACACATCCAATAAAAATTTTTAGATAACCATTTTGTTCAGCGTGGTTGATTTCCAGATAGAAAACATATTTTTGAGGAGGACACTCCCCCACAACCCTCAGGGCAAGGATTATAAATTATGCCCTGGGGGCTTAGGGCAACTAATCCCCCTAATCTAACCTAACATACACCAGAGACGACACACACATAGAGACGACATACACACAGAGACGACAAACACACAGAGACGACACACACGCACAGACGACAAACACACAGAGACGACACACACTTAGAGACGACACACACACAGAGACGACACACACTTAGAGACGACACACACACAGAGACGACACACATACACACAGAGACGACACACACACAGAGACGACACACACACAGAGAGATGACACACACACAGAGATGTCAAACACACAGAGACGACACGCACACAGAGACGACACGCACATAGAGACGACAAACACACAGAGACGACACACACACAGAGACGACACACACATAGAGACGACACACACATTGAGACAACACACATAGAGATAATACACATAGATACACATAGAGATAAGGTTTTTACTGAAATCTTTCTCGTAGAAACTTGAAAAAGGGCTCATTCGATTTGAAATTCAAAGGGCTAGTACCATTTTTAATAGTCAAAAGTGATTTGAGGGCAACTAACCCCCATCTCTCGCCCACCTTTTCCCCAGGCATTCCCCCACAACCGTCAGTGCAAGGATTATAAGTTATGCCCTGGGGACATATAAGGTTTTTTATTGAAATCTTTGTCGTAGAAACTTGAAAAAGGGCTCATTCGATTTGAAATTCAAAAGGCTAGTACCCTTTTTAATAGTCGAAAGCGATTTGAGGACAACTACCCCCCCCTCTCACGCCCACTTTTTCCCCAAACACATCCAATCAAAATTGTTGGATAACCATTTTATTCAACGTAGTAGAAAGTTTTGGAAATTAGGTCTTTAGTCAAAACTCAAAACGAGCAGAAATTAACACAAGTTGGGCGTAAAACCCCCATGACTTCCCAAGGCCAGGACATAATTTGCGCTTTACTGAAAAAATACAAATGAATGTGCATTGTCAGTACAATATGCATATACTGATATTTAGTAATCAAAATGTTAATATTATTTGATTTATTAAAGTTATAAAAGTAAAAACATTTATATTTTTTCAGTAAAGTGCAAATTTTGTTCTGGCCTTGGGAAGGCATAGGGGTTTTGTGCCCAACTTATGTTAATTTCTGCTCGTTTTGAGTTTGATTCGGTTATTTATTGTAATTTCTGTTCGTTTTGGTTTTCATTTATTTATCGATGCTGATTTGTGGTAGTTTCACTCTTGGTAGATTATTTTATTTTATTTTTGCTCTTTTTTGTTTAATGGAGTTCTTTACTTTTCTTTGAAAAACTTATTTTGTAGCAAAAGTTTTTTTTTATTAATTATCATATAAAAATCATAGTTATGAAGCTGCTTAAGGTAAGATTACCTGCTAAGATTGGCCTGAAAATAAGACAAAGAACTCATTGCTTATATCGGCCATTGTTCAAATAAATTTGAACGTTAGCGTGAAGAGCGAGGTATTGACGAGGGGGCGAACTTCCTCATATACGTAATATGAGGGAGTTGGCCCCCTCGTCAATACCTCGCTTCTTTACGCCAAAGTTCGAATTTTGTTCCAATTCTTCAACCCCTGAATCACAAAGGCCTGAATCACAAAAACACTTTAGCATAAAGAGCGAGGTATTGACGAGGGGACGAAACCCCTCATATACGTAATAATTTCTGTTCGTTTTAAGCTTAATGTTACTCCTTACTTTCAGTTGAAAAAACTTGTTTTTTTATTTAATTTCTGATCGTTTTCAAATAATGCTGGGAAATCCAGCCTCCCCCTCTCCAGGAAATTATCTTCCCCATGAAAAATTCCTCCATTGAAAGATCCTCCCACGTAACCCAATCCTCCTCCCCCCATCACCAGAAAAAATCCCCCTTGAAAATGTCTGTATACTTACCAATAACAAATACTATATGTAAACAATGGGCAAAGTTCATAACTTGCAGCCCTTTCACCGAGGACTTTGGGGGATTAAGTCGTCCTCAAAGACACAGTTATTAGACATTTCGACTATGCTGAACAAAATGGCAATCTCAAAATTTTTATCCAGTTACTTTGGGAAAAATGGGCGTGGGAGGGGGACCTTGTTGCCCTCCAAGTTTTTGGTTATTTAAAAGGACACTAGAACTTTTAATTTTCGTTCGAATGAGCCCTGAGCCCTCTCGCGAAATTCTAGGACCACTGGGTCGATACGATCGCCCCTGGGAAAAAAAACTAAACACGCGTCCGTGATCTTTCTTCTGGCAATAAAATACAAATATATGAGGGGGCTTCCCCCTCATAAGCCCTTCTTTCTTTACGATTAATTTTGACTTTTTCCTCAATTCTTTAAGAAAGACTTCACAAACATTAGGGTCGTTTAATTAGAATAAAAGCTTTGTCAAAGCTATAGGGACTTTAGTTTAAAGATCAAGGGATTTAGAAGGGTGCAGTCCCACTCATATATGGATTATTTTTTGTCTTTTTCAATGTTTTTCGGTACTCTCAGTCGAAAAACTTATTTTTCTAAATTTTAATTTCTGATTATTAATCAGATAATGCCGTAAAATCTGGCTCCCTCAAGGTAGTTTCAGGCACCAACCCCTGTCCCCACTCTGCACCCACCGACACTCTTTCATAACTAATGATTGGAAATTTAAAAAAAGTTTACTATTCTTATTAAACGGCCATTCTGTTTCAGGAGTCGCTCTTAAAGAATTGGGACAAAAAGTCAAAACTTACGATTAAATAAAAATATACGTATACTACAGTATACTTATACTATATGCTAAACTATACTAAAGTATACGTAATAATTTCTGTCCATTCTAAGTTTTGCTGTTGCTCCATACTTTCAGTGAAAAAACTTCTTTTTTAAATTCAATTTCTAATCATTCTCAAATAATACCGGGAAATCTGGCTCTCCTCCACGAAAAATTCCTTCCCTCATAGAAAAACTCCCCCGTCGAAAGCTATTTTCACTTAAAATACCCTCCCCCCTACAGGGAGATTCTTCCAAGACCATTCCATTCTAGCTGAAAGTTCCACCTAGAAACTTTCTTGCGGACGGTCTCAGGTGAAAAATCTTTCTTTTGCACTTTCATTTGAAAAATACTTTAGTTGCTGATTGTTTTTAAAATCATGCTTGCAATCCCCTCCGTGAAAAGCTTCCCAACAAAAATCCAGCAAAGGGGTATTTTCCAGCAAAGATTTTTTTTTTGGGGGGGGGGAGAGGTAAAAAAGAAACTTTTAAAAACACATCAAAAATATGAAATTGGAATCTACTCCCTGATGATTTCTGGGTATATTTCTGGTCTACGCTGTTATTCTGAAAGTAAAGAATACCATTAAACTCCGAAATCAGCAGAATTTATTCCTTACAGGAGGGGAATTGCCCCTTGCCCCTTCCTTATCCACACCTCCACCTCAAGGTCGCAGAAACTTCGGAGTGTGCTCATTAGATCAGAAATTGAGAGTTCTAGTCCTTTTTTCAAGTCCAAAGGGATTGGAGACCACCAGCTGCATGGAGGTGATATGTTTCGGGGGGGGGGGGGGGGGGTATTTTTTTCTGTTTTTTTTTCTGGGGGCATTTTCTGTGAGAGGGGAGTTTCCACGGGGTGTATTATCGGGGGGGGGGGTAAACACCGGTCACCGAAAAAGGCCAAGGAAAGATAAAAAAAAAGACCGCTAATATCTTTAGATGCGTCGAACGAGGCATACTCAATGTCGATAAAAACCAGAAAAGAACAGAAACATCTAGCAATAAGAAAAAAAAGAATTGCAACTAATCAAGTGAAGAAGAGAAGGGGAAAATCACAATTGCTCGTTAATAAAACTAAAAGTAATCAAAATATAACCTGCATTAGGCTGGACTCTTATTACCTGAATGGGATTGGAGTAGCTTAAAGACATTTGGTTTGATTTTTTTGCGCCGGAGGGGGGGGGGTCAGTTGTTTTTGGTTTCCTTTTTAAAAAGTATATTGTTTCTAGTTTTCTTATCTCTTCTTGCACTGTTCTTCTTGTTCCATTCTTCCGGTTTCGTATTGCTTTTGTTTTTATTCTTTTGTTGTACTAATATAAATGAATAAAGAAATCTTAAAATGAATTCAGCTAAAATCGAATATGCAAATCAAGCTTTAAATGAACAAAAATATTTTAATATTGTAGCATAAATGAAGCCCAAAACGAACATAGACTAAATAAACAATTATAGCAAACAAATATACAACATGTGCTAACATAAATGAATAAATAAATCTCAAAACGAATAAAGCTTTAATTAAATATGCGAATCAAGATTGAAACGAACAAAAATCATTACAAACAAGAGTATGGGTACTGCCTCCTTCCCTAACTGTAAAAGTATAAAACCTACTGCGTCATTGGCGCTTTACCGAAATGAATTATATTACAAATATTTTCTTAAATACTTATTACAACATTGAAAATAAAAATGAAATTACAGTAAAATTAAATTTTGGAATGATGGGCTTTTCAGCCGCTGATATCACATATCAAATGTTTAGTTTAATCTTATTTCTTCCCAAAACCGACAAATTTAGTTTCACTACAAACAAGAATTTAGCTAATGCCTCCTTCCCTAACTGTATAAATATAAAGTTTGCTGCGTCATTGGCGCTTCATTGAAAGGGAATTATATTAAGAATAATCCCTTTTCCAGTTATTACAGCATTGAAATGAAAATAAAATTACACTAGTCAAATTTTACACATTCAATTTTATTTATTATAAAAAAGAATTGTATTTTTTCATTTTTTTTATTTAAATAGAATTGAACCTTTAGCCTTCTAATAGTATATTAAATATTAAATGCATACTAAATACGTTCATATCTTATGGCAATTCAATTTTTCTCCTTGTACTATAAAACATTACATTCAAATGCCCTACTGTTACAGAAATTTTAGCCCACTTCGCCACTGCAGCTATGGGCGGTTCTGACAGATAACAAGCTCAACATGTTTGATGAAATCAGATTCCAATCCGGGTGTTTAGTTTGTTGGGAAAATAAGTTTGGACTATAACTGATATTTCAATGCAGGTTGAATTCAATGAGCAGATTGAACCTTGGATTTTGTGATCACGGTAGTGAGGCGCGGTTGCGTTGACACTTTCCCGTGATCACGTAACAATAATCAAGATCAGTAAGCAGATAAAGAATCTCAGAACATAGACCAGTTTTCTGCATGAGCTCATTCCCTTAATAAGTTTACTATTGACATTAAAATTAGAAAGATAAAAGTTCTAATCTGTAATAAACAGCTTTCTTAACCGCTACTCTGTAAATATCTTTATTCGAGTCCATGTCATTTTTGCTGATGACGTCAATGCATTCATTTTTCTAAATTAGTTGAACTGGGATGCACCCCAGTGGCGGATCCAGGGGGGAAGGGGACCCTGCACCCCAAGGTTTTTCTGGCACCCTCATTACTTGTTTTTTTTCTGTTTTAAATAATTTTTTTAAATAATTTTTTAATTCGATCAATCATTGGCACCCTTGTCACATTGCCCTGCCCCGATGATTTTGCTTATTGGCACCCTAGTCATATTGCCCCATCCAAATATTTTGCTCTAGATCCGCCCCTGTTGCACTCAGTGGCTGCCTGTGTTCCAATGAAGATTTTGCCGAATCTTGTGGTCTCTGCGGCCCCCAAAGATCCAGGGATATTTTCTGAGTTTTTAATGTGTGGCACACGTAAAATCTAATAATAAAAATAAAACAAAACATGACGATGATGGGAAGTAGAAAGTTCTGATAATCTACAATTTTGAAGAGTTTAAGCTCTCTAACTAAACAAAAGAACAGCAGAGATTCTTCCAAAATTGAAATTTGCAATAAGTTAGTAGTCTGGTTTTTCCTCTTTAAAATTTAATGATCAGGGTTTGCATCTTCTTAGGTCACGGTTGGCGGTGGATTATTCTGAAAATGAATCTGATGTAGATTCATTGTTTAATTCTTTTTATGATTCTTTGAAAGAAGTTACCTTGGATGCATGTGTTGCGTCCCAGTCGAATCCGGCATCAAAAAGAGCAACCCCTTTGAATCCTTGGATGACTCTGGGACTCCTTAAAAGTTGGAGGAAGAAAAATAATCTTTGGAAGGCTTACAGGTCCTCTAAGCCATCTTCTCGTGATTCCCGACTTCAACTTTTCAAAGCTTATAGAAGAGTTTACAATTCGTTTTGCCGAAAGACCAAACTGTTATTTTATTACAGAAAATTCTCTGCGTGTGGTAAAGACATTAGAAAGACATGGCAAGTAATCGATTTTGTTATCAGGCCATCTTCTCTTTCTCCTTCTGCCCTTCAAGTATTGTGATGGAAGGCGAAAATGAAGAGGGTGAGCTAAAAGTTCTAGATGCGTTTACTTCCTATTTTGCTAATATCGGCAAAACTACAGCCTCTTCTGTAAGTCCTTCTTCTTCTCTACCTGACTTTAGGTCTTACCTTGGAACGCCTTGTCCTGAATCAATGGCATTAGAGCCTGCCTTTGAAGCTGAAATAGCCAGAATTGTCAATGGTTTGAGGAGTTCTTCATCTTCTGGCCCAGACCGTATTCCGACTAAGGTTGTAAAGTTCACTCTTCCTGTCATCATTTCTGCCCTCACGAGACTTATCAATCTTTCCTTTGAAAATGGTGTTTTCCCAAGTGCTTTAAAGCGTGCTCGCGTTATCATTCTTTTTAAAGGTGGATCAAGGAATGATCCTGCAAATTGTCGTCCCATATCCCTTTCATCAGTGTTTAGTAAAATATTTGAAAAAACTATGCTTTCTCGATTTCTTAATTTTCTTAATTCTAAACACTTTTTTCATGATTTCCAGTTTGGTTTTAGGGCGAAGCACTCAACTGAGCATGCATACGCAACTCTTTTGAATTATTTAAATTCAGTTCTTGACTCTGGTCTGATACCTTCTTCTCTTTTTCTCGATGTACGAAAAGCCTTCAGCTCATTAACACACAAGATTCTTCTTTGGAAACGGTCCCATATTGGTATAAGAGGGAATGCTTATTCTTGGTTTCTATCATATTCATCTGGTCGAGTTATCTCGGTTGATCCGCACTTTTCTAACCCTTGGGGAATAGAGTTTGGCGTTCCACAAGGATCTGTTATTGGGCCGATACTCTTTTTAATATACGTCAATATACGTCGGCTTTCTCCATTTCTTTTGTTAAGCTTATTCCTGGCTTAGTGATGGTAAGAGTTCTTCCTGATGAGTCCAATAACTAAGATTTGATTTCTTGTGCTTCTAAAGAAAGATCAATGCAATAAAAAACATACTGGAATTTCTTTTCCCTGATGAGTTTTGCGATTTCGATTCTTGAGTTTGTAAGCTGAATTAGACTAGCGTTTTGAATCACTTTATCAGCTCCTACAGCGTCTTGGAAATACACTTCTGCTGGGCCTGATTTTTGGTCACTAAGCTCAAAGTTAACTCTTGCTACTTTGAAAAGAGCTTTTCAAATAGTTCGTGGTAACGAACTGTAAGTAACCGAGCGACCCGGCTCAATAGTAACCAAACTCTAAAAACCGGAATTTTGATACTCATAGATACATCAATAGAATCAAAATTTTATGCTGATTTCAAATATATAAGTTTTATCAAGTTTAGTTTTACCCATCAAAAGTTAGGCGCCTGAGAAAATTTGCCTTATTTTCAAAAAAAGGGGGAAACACCCCCAAAAAGTCATAGAACTTTAATGAAAATCACACCATGGGATTCAGCGTCTTAGAAGACCCTACTGCGAAAGTTTCAAGCTCCTATCTGCAAAAATGTGGAATTTTGTATTTTTTGTCAGAAGAAAGATCACGAATGCGTGTTTATTTGTTTTTTCATGTTTTTTTCCCAGGGGTGATCGTATCGATCCAGTTGTCCTAGAATATCGTTAGAGGGCTCAATTGAACGGAAATTAAAAGTTCTACTGCCTTTTTTAAGTGACCAAAAAATTGGAGGACAAATTGGCCCCTCTCCCACGCTCATATTTTTCCCTAAGTCGCCCAATCAAAATTTTGAGATAGCCATTTTGTTCAGCATAGTCTAAAATCTAATAAATGCGTCTTTGAAGATGACTTAATCCCCCACAGTTCCCGGGGGAAGGGCTGGAAGCTATGAACTTTGCCCATTGTTTACATATAGTACTGGTTAATGGGAAGTATAAAGACGTTTCAGGAGGGATTTTTTTCTGATGGGGGGGTTAGAGGAAGGGGTTGTGGGAGAGGATCCTTTCATGGAGGATGTTTTCTTGGGGGAAGGGACATTTCTATGAAGAGGGCGCCGGATTTCCCAGCATTATTTAAAAACCGATCAGAAATTAAATAAAAAAAAATGGTTTTTTCAACTGAAAGTAAGGAGCAACATTAAAACTTAAAACAAACAGAAATTATTACGTATATGAGGGGGTTCACCCCCTAGTCAATACCTCGCCCTTTTCGCTAAATTTTTTTTTTAGTACTTTCAAAAGAGGTATCTTTTCTAATTAACCGGCCTTTGTGTTTCAGGGGTTTGTGATTCAAACAAAATTCGGACTTAGCGTAAAGAGCCAGGTATCGACTAGGGGGAAAACTCCCTAACATGCGTAATAAAACATACGAATATAGAAGTTCGTTACGTAAGTTAATTCGTAAGTTACGTCAGAACAAAATTTCGAGAAAGCCATTTAGCCAAAAAAGTAAAATTAACATGCAAATTTCGTTTTAATTATTCATGTATGGTGAGCCAAAATCAAAGCTGTATTAATTCAAAAACGTTGAAAAATTAAATAAAAAAAAAAAACAAGTTTTTTTTAACTGAAAGTAAGGAGCGACATTAAAACTTAAAACGAACAGAAATTATTCCGTATATGAAAGGGGATGTCCCCTCCTCAACGCCTCGCTCTTTACGCTAAATTTTCACTCTGTCTCACAACTTTATTTTTTAGAACAATAATACTACAAAGCTAAATGTTAGATTAGAAAAACGATACAATCTTGCGATATTTTGACCCGAAAGAGTTCAGTGCTATTTTATTCTTGCTTTTTCTGTGCTAGGATTTAGGGGACAGATTTATGCTTCAATGTTTGGATTTTCAGCCCAAACTTTAACAAAATTTTCATTTGTTAACAAAATTTCGCCAACCGCGCTCTCTACTTTATTTAAATGAAAATAAAATTTCAAAATGATTATAACCATTAGATCATTGATTTAAAATTTCTTTGCCCGGGGCAATTTTCTGTCCCCCCCCCCTCCCTAACTAAATTTGAAGAATACTATTTTTGAGCACTTTTATTAAATTTTCTTTGTGTTTTCATTGGAACACTGAAGGAAAAAAAACCTATCTCCTCCCCCGTCATTATTGGAAAAAAATTTTAACCACTACATTTCCGTGAATTGACGCGAATGCTTGAACCTTAAGCGCTTACAATTTTCTGCAGGAGTATTTCCTCCCCGAAGAATTAAATAATTTCTTAGACCGCACTGCTTTTCCATTTACGAAAAACTAGAGAGAAAAGCGTGTTTAATTTAAATAAAACAGTGGTTTAATTTGAATAAAAAACAGCGAAACATTAAATAATAAAATATTCGGATCTTGTTTATTATTTAATGTTTTGTTGTTGTTTTATTTAAATTAAACAACTGCTTTATTTAAGTTAAAACCGCTTTTCTCTCTTAATTTTTCGAAAACTCATGCAAAATCAAAATTGCCAAAAAAGTAGTTTTTTAGGAAAATCAAAATTTTAACGCTATGCTATGTTCCCGTTCTGCTCTAACCTCAGAAATGTCAGTTCTGGCCAGAGCTCAGCTATTTCTAGATGCTTCAAGCATAAGAAAATGTCGACAAAGTACTCTTCAAATCAGTTTTGATAGATGTTATGGGATTTCACGAATCTTCCTCCTATCAGGTTTCACAAATAGTCAAAATAGTTTAAAATAGTTTAAAACAGCTTTGCGGGGGTATATGACGAAACATTTTGGGCTGTTCTCTTAATTTATTTTTGAATTGTTAAATAAATTTAATCTAATCTAAAATCCATTTTCCCCCGTAATCTTCTCACTGTCAAAGATTAAAGTGTATACGAATTTTTTTTCGACTTAGGTATCAACCGAATCTACAGCAATGATCTACAACAGCTTTTGCCCTTGCACTGAAGATTTTTCGAACTATCAAATAAATTGTAAGAAAAATCTTACTGTGTTATACCCGCGTCAAACAATAGTCACACATTTCAATAAAAAAACTTAAATTTTATGAATGCCATGGGGTTTTAATTGATTATAGCGCCACACTTAAATTCCAGATGCGGAAAATTAAAATTGCAAGAAATGGGTTTAAAAAGTTTGCACAAACAACAATTTGATTCCAACTGTTTTTTACTAATACTACATCCTCTTAACCTTTGTCATGTTTCTGTTACAAACAGAAGAATTGCTGTTCCAAGCTTCCACTTTTTCTAGTTTCAAAAAATTATGCTTTGAATCTTGATTCTGATTGGTCAATCAAGAATTTCATGCTTGAAAGTTCAACAATGCTTGACTCGAGAAATTACAAGCGGCGTATATAATTGGTTCTGTAGTCGTGTGTAATTTTGATTTTGCCGACAAGTTTGACTATAATCGCGGTTAGACAGGAATGGTCTGAAAGCTCCAATATGTGTACTTACTTCTAAACTTGTCGCCATAATAAAAAGAACAAGATGAATCGAATGATGTATTCCAAAGCGTACCAAACTAAATAATGAAGGATATAATATACTACTGGAAATTAATCTGATAATATATTGCATAAGAAAAGAAAACTTACGAACAATTATACGAAGGAACAAGAAAAAACCCTATTTCCAACACAATTTTTTCGCATGTGTGAGCTATCTGTGAGAGTGAGAGACATGTTGCAGATTTTTGGTTCCAAACATGGTTAGTCATCTCTTTGGGACACTAAATTCTTGTCATTATGACATATAGCAGAACAGTAATTTACCATTATTCTTCAGTAATTATATCTAATTCATCAGTAATATAGTAATTCACTAGTAATTTATCATAAAATACGTACATAAACAACAATAACCAGAAGCTATACCCTAGAGACATCTACCAGAAGAGGTTGTAAAATCTCAACCAAACTGGGTCAGAAGTAAAAGCTATTTACCGGATGATTTTTGGGGAGTTCTGGACCAGTCTAAGATGTAGCAGAAGATAGCACCTATGCTAGTTTTTGGGCTGAAATCACACCGTCATTATTGTAAATTTACAAGATGTTTCGTACGTTCTTGGAACATAATGGCTTTGCAATTATGTGTTATAAAAATCGTAATTCAGAGGAAGACTGGCCTATTTGAGTGATGAATAGCCCCATTTCGGCCTGCCCCCAATAATTTGGAGAAACAAATATTATGTAGCCCATGCCCTTGAATATCCAGATATTGATGTAATTATTAGTTGATATGATGTAATTATTAGTTGAAAATAAAAGTCATCTCATCTCATCTCATCTCATTGAACCCTTTTGACACCCAACCGCCACCCCCACAAATAAAAATGCTGGAGCTACATTCCTGGCTACTTCCAAGATGAAAAAAAAAAATTAATTCAGGGGTTGGTATTTTAACCAACGAAAGAAGGCACAGAGAGACAAACAGTTGGGTTGCTGCGGTTCTAAAGACGCAAAAAACAGATTGTGATGTTTTTCCTTTTTATTACAGTTAATCCCGAGTTTGGACTTGTGTTACTTCTTGTTTGCACAACCAAAATTAATAAGGTTTACAGTGGAATGTTACACTGGAAGTTTTTGTGAAGTTTACAGTGGAAGTTTTTCGTTGTTGTTTTTTTTTGTTTTTATTTATTCTACTTCGTTCGTTTTAATATCCGTTATCAGTAGCATCAAGTTACTGAAGTGTAGGGAGGCAGAAATGATTCAAAAGAAATTAAGATAGAAAAAAACAATGTTTTTCGAAGTATAGGGGAGGGATTTTTTTCGAACTTTTGATGAAAGATAGAAAAAAGTTTTTTTGTTCTAAATTCAGGTTCAATGTTTTCTCATGATAAATCAAACGTCAAATTTAAAAAAAATGTTAATCTAGTGCAAATCGTTCAAGAAAACACATGTCATTGTTTTTCTGACCTTACAAATTTTGAAAGTCTACAATGATCCACATCAGTCACTCTTAAATACATAAATTTCGAAAAAATAGATATTACAAAGTTTGTTTTGAAACATAATTATTAGCGTATGAATCAAATGATGAGAATGATGAATTTAGAAGATACAAGATGCAAATTGAGTCCGTATTACGAATCAATTGCGACAAAAAAAAGACAAAAATTAAGCGAACTTCTAAGTCGAAACGCACAAGAAATTCATTGAACTTGTAGAGAAAGAACTTTTGTTCTAGAATCACTAAACCAGCATCATCAGGATATTAGCCCTCCGCAAGAGATTTCGACATCTATTTTGAGTTCAGATCCTCTGAGATAGTTTAAAGATTTCGTCTATCACGAATTGTTTGCAGTTTTTCCTAAAATTATAAATTTGCACACTCAAAGCAGATTCCTGCCATTTTGTCCAGTATTCTACTAGCTATTCACCCTTTACATGAATTTAACTTTGATAATTCTATAGAATTCGGAGTAACCATATAAGGTGGCATATTAAACGCTCCAAGTAAAGACTCAACAAAAGACTTCCGAATCCCATTTGCAGAACCCCTGTGAAGAGGTAATCATGAATACAATCAGATCAAAGGTAAATAATAGACAACATTAAATAACAGCATTGGAAAGGTGTTGAAAAGTTAAGCCCGAATTATGCTTCTTACCAAAGATGATCCTTCTTTAAATGGGGTATGGTTAAGCATACTTAATCAGTGTGATTTGACGAAGTGGCTTTCAAATCATAGGCAGGTGGCTAAGCAAAATGGGTATAATGTATTATTTTTCATAATGAAGATGAAGCGGTTTTCGTTCTCAATTATTAAGATCAACAAGAATTTGCAACAAGTTGGAATTTGTAACAAAGAATCACAGAAAACCTTAGAAAAGAGTTAAGGGGAGGGGGTGAGCCCAGGGTTAACAGGATTTTTGAGGGTTAAAGTCGATAGGAAAAAACAACAAGAAAAACAGGCAAATTAGTACGTAAATAATTATAAAATGGCGAAAAACAATCACAAGACTAACCCCCCCCCCTCCTCACTCAAAACCCCATATTTTTCAACCAATTGCCTGCCTTATAGAGCAGTGATTCTCAAACTTATTTAGGCACTGTACCGCTTTTTACCCACAAGACATTTTAGGTACCCCTTCTCAGTAACCAGCACTAAGTAAACTATAGCTAGAATATTAATCAAATCTTTAAAGCCTTAACCTTTTAAACTCAAGCATGCATTCATGTTTAAGTAAAAACGAAGATATTTTTTAAAAACATTCTTATTTAAAAACAAACACACAAATTGATAGAACAAAAACTGCTTACTTTCAAAGAGATTAGTGAGAAGGATCAGCTTGTTTCCTTTTACATAGGAAACATAGGAAAAATACTACACAGGAAAACTACTTTATTATGGGGAACTTCAATGCATTCAAATGCTGGCTCATTTGAGCGTTGAGTTCAGTGAAATCAGATATATTTTTCACATTATCTTGCTAAAATGTATGTAATTTTTCAAACGGCTCAAAGTTGTTATTTTCTATTTGTTTTTCCCAGAGAGTGATCTTTTTGCCATTGTATCAGTTTTGTTTTCTGCATAAGAAATATCAGAAACGCTGCTCTACGTGGATAAATTTCAGATTTAAATAAGCCAACTTCAAAAGCCAATCAAAATCAGTAAGTACAGAAGACAGATGGGATTTGTATTCGGTAAAAAAAATGTAATTCTTTGTGGAGTTCAAATACACGGGACACAACATTTCCCCGAGAAAGTACCTTAGTATGTACCAATAAAATATCTTGGAGGCTCCAAATTTCCTGGCATAGAATTTTAAAGTAACGACGTTTTTTAGGCCTAGTTTTTATGAAGTTCACAATTTTAATATTCTGATCAAGGAAATCTTTAAGTTCATCAGAGAAATTCTTAGCGAAGAAAGCCTCTCGATGAGGCACACAATGAGTGAACTTAAATTTAGTTGAAAGTTTTTTAACATTGCCTAGAAGCCCCATGATGTGACCGCTCGTATCCTTTGCACCATTCATATACATTAACACACAGTTTTTCCACTCGAGCTGGTTTTCGGAGAAAAAAAGAATCTAACAACTTGAAAATATCTTCACCTTTTGTCGATGTTTTAAGTGTCTTCACCTTTTGTCGATGTTTTAATAAAATATCTTCAAATATTTGAAGATGAAAAATATTTCATTTTGAAAAATACCAAGTACAAAAAAGACCAGTTGGGCTATGCCACCGACATCCGTGGTGGACTACCTCGAATTGCCCCGACAAATTTTTTCTTTTGTGTCATAAGCCGGATTATTAATTCTCGTTGAAACTGTATCATTTGATAACGGAATTGTTTTAATTGTTTTTTGCCTCTTTCTCTCCAAACATGTAAGAAACAATGTCTGCTGCAGCAGGGAGGATCAGATTTTCGCCAATATTATGGTTTTTACCAGCCTTGGCAATCAAATGATTTACTTTGTAAGAAGCTCTAACAGCACTTGCATTTTTTTCTGCAACAGAAAACTGTTTTATTGTGTTTTCTTTACCTACTTTTAAGATCTTCCAAATACGTTCAAAGTACTGTGACTCCTTTTTTACTAAATTCTGAAGTTTGCTTTCAAAATGATGTTTTGAAAGAGAAGATTTCATAGATTTGTTTGATAAAAGTTCAGAAGAAACACGCTTTGTGGATCAGGCTCGTATGAGCTTCCAGTCCAACTAAAACCTAATTTTAAGTACAACTCGTCATATTCTCGTTTTCTACTTTTAGATTCTCATTTGCCAGTTTTTCATTTTTTTTATTCTTTCCTTGGGCTGCTAATTAGTAACAAGACGTTCAGGACTACTTTCATTTTGCGAAGTTGATGGCGCAGAACTTTGATTCTGATCCTCATGACGCCTTTTCTTTAGGAGTCTTTTATCCATTGTTAATTTGTATTGCGAAATTCACTTACGTACCTGAATCAATGCACTGACGTACTGTCTGAACAAGATTGAGTGTCCGTAGAACAACACAACACACCACGAAAATAACACAATACTGAGAGCGAGCTTGTAATAACAGGAAATACTACTGGAGTGCAGTGACACAAGAAAATGGCCGGCCTATACAGCCACTCTGATGACTAAGCCTTAGTGGTGCGTGCACGTCAACGTGTCCCCAGTCAAACCCTGGAGAATCAGAAAGGGACAATTCTGACAACTTTGCCAGTCCTAGAGTTTAAGGGTTGTTTTTTTTTTCTGGCCGGCCGCGTACCCCCTAAAAATGTTGTATATCCCCAAGAGGTACGCGTACCAAAGTTTGAGAACCACTGTTATAGAGGGTTAAGACGTAACCGCTATTCAGTACCTTGAAGGCCATCGTATGTACATGCCCTTCCAAGGCCGAAATCTGCAACTAGTTTTAGATAGCCTGACGCATATTAGCTAAAAAAAAAAAATAATTGCAACATATATGGTCCATGTAATTGTTTCGTAGGGTACGACAAATTGCCTAAAATAGATAACATCAATGAACTATTGAGAAATAAAAGGAACCAAGTCCCCCGGAACTATCACAAGATCCTCTCAAGGTGCTTAATTTGGCATTGTAGGGCCCTAAGAACCCCGTCAAGGGCGCCAATACTCCCCCTTGATTTTGAAAAATACATGTTTTCGGTAATAATATAGAAGAGAAACAAAATCCCTCTAGATGTTGAGATATTTTCTTTATCTTCACTAAAAAGAGCAGATCCCTACCCCCCCCCCACCCCCTTTACAACTTTGTGAATGGACGCCCATATCTGTCCCTCTGAATACGTTTTTGGTCAAAGGTACACAAAAGCCAAACTCTAGAAGGACACACGAAAATCGATTTATTTGAAACATGTAGAAATAAAATCGAATTGACTCAATAAAATTCTAGTCTTTGGAAGTCGAAGGCACATTTATTTTGTCAACTTGTGTTTGATTTATCATTTATTGAAATGTCCGTTTTTTAGGTTTCATTTTCCTTCCATAATAGTTTCTGTAAATTAGTTTCATCCCGTTGAACGTCAAAATTTGCTCTTTACTTTTCGCAAAACAACGGTATTCTTTATGTAGATGGCTTCAGTAAGCTTTTCCTGACGAAGTTATTCTGTCTCTTACCGAGAGGAGCACCTCATCCTTGGGAAAATAGTCTCTACGACAGAACATGGATTATTACTATGGGCGCCCGTAAGGGTGGGTGGGGGGGGGGCGCCCCCCCCCCTGGCTGAATGATACTGCCTTATTTTTATATTTTTGTTCTGAGATTTCTATTATATAGCATTAAAAGTCCCAATTAGACGAGGTTTGCCCCCCCACTGGAATTCAGCATATGGGCGCCCATGAATACTGACGAAAAACGAACCCAATTTGCAGAAGTATAATGTCAACCTAAAAGAGTTGAACGCTTTTTATTGGGTTAAAAACTTTCATTATTTATCAATCTTTTTATCAATATATTTTCAACACTGAAACTAAAGGCTTCCTGGAGTGAGGTCTTCACCCTTTGAAGATTAGGGCAGGATGAAAATTCGGTATTGGTATCATGACTCACGGTGGCGTTTAGAGATATTTTACTTGATTTGCCAAGTAACTATACGGCTTTCAATTACAGCTTCTTCATCGTTATATGGGAAAACGATTTCATTCCTTATATCACGACATACCCAAACTCAATAACTATTCTTAATCATTCTTATATTTGTTAGAAACGTGAAAAACGGAAACCTTTCAGCCGTTTTCGGCTTCTTTATTGAAAAACAGAAAAAAACAATTTATTATTTACAAACGCTGCAGTTCGAAAACTTACCATTTTGCTAGAGTGTGGCATGTAAGTTATGTAAGAAATCTTTCTAAGATTTCTTACATAACTTTCTAAGAAATCTTTCTCAAAGTCAAATCTTTCTAACAAACTTCAAGAACAACCCAGGAGAGTTTGGCTATGTATTAACATAGCAAATGAAAAGCTGATATTTTCCATTTTGTCTAACTTCCATTTCTAGGGTTCATTCCATTTATTAGGGTTTCCATTTCTCCATTCATTGATGACAGTCGCAAGTTACTATAGTTAGTATAGTCTACAATTAAACAAGTCTATAGTTATTTGGCAAATTAGGAAAAAGTCTTGCATAAACCAGTGTAAGTCACGAAACAGAATATACACACTGCGTTGAATAGAATTCTATTGACTAGATCCCCCCCCCCCCAAAAAAAAAACTTGAAAAACAACACAAGACAAGCAATCAGCTGAATTTTATTTTAGTCTAAAAATTTAAACCAAATTGAAATTTCTTTGGATCTAATCTTAAATTTTTTGAAAGCATATTTACTGTTTTTTAGTGTTAAGTTACCCCCCCCCCCAAAATTGTCAAAATTACAACAAAACATGAAATACAGCGCAAAACAAAACAAGCTATCAGCTGAATTTAATTTTAGACCATTAAACTTTAAATTTAAAGAAAGTTTCTTTGGATCCAGTCTTAAGATGTCTGAAAGTATATTAACTATTTTTTAGTGTTAAGTTTAAGTTTTTTTTAAACTCAGTATTGGGTTATAAGATGATCTTGGCTTCATATGATAAATTATGAGGTAGTTTCTCACGGAATAAGCTTTCCACCCTACAAAGGTCAGTACATTATATAGATCCTAATAACAAAAGACTCCAAACCTCCAGAAACAGAGCTTGAACTTTAAAACTTGAACATTGTTTATTTTATCAAAGAATCACATCACAGATCGCTATTTAACACTCAGCGATACCAATTAATTAGAAAAAAACATAAAACTTGCAGCTTAAAAAATCAAATAAATTCAGTAAACACTAATTTTGAAACAAATATGGCCCCAAGGTTCCAGGAATGCTATTCTGAGGAGCAGGTATAGGCAGAGGTGTAGGTAGGTTTTTCAGTGCCCGGGACGATTTCAGTCAGAGGCGTAGTCCCCTGGCCTATCTTTCATGAAATATACCTACCGTTTTTCAGCGATACCAATTGATGAAAAAAAAAGAAAACGTAACACTTACAGCTTTAAAAATCAAATAAATTTGTTAAACTCCAATTTTGACACAAATATGGCCCCAAGTTTCCAGGAATGCCATTCAGAGAGAGAAAAGGGGGAGGGGGTATAGGCAGAGGCGTAGATAGGTTTTTAGTGCCAAGAGACGATATCAGTCAGGGGCGTAGTCGCCCCGGTCTATCGTTCGTGAAATAAACCTAAAAACACCCCAACAGGTGTTGCAATTGGGAACTGTGCTCCCTAGCCCCATCCCCCCACAACTAGCTATGCCATTGTTAAACCATGCCTTTCATGGCTAAAAATTCGTATACAACGACTAGAAAACAATTGATTGTCATTAGATGGCATAAAATTAAGGATTTTTGGAGCACTAATTCTCCAGGTAAATTATCAGCTCTATTAACACTCCCCCCTTCTTTGAAAGAACAAAAACAACTTCTATTTAGAATTGATGAAAAACAAT